>PVKB01004220.1:0-122274 GCA_004027205.1 Ctenodactylus gundi | reverse complement strand
TGTATAAATACCACAGTTTGTGTAGCCACTGCGGTTCTTATATTTTTTAATCCTTTCACAAATCACTCCAAATTCCAAAAATAACATAGGCTTCTAGGCTTGTTTAGCACTCTTATTTTTATTGCCTTCCTTGTTTTTCTCTGTGTATGTCTCTGCAACCACTCCAACGGACAGGAGTAACTTTATCTGCTTTTCACAATGCTGAATATCCTGTAGCAATTTGGCTTGTCAAGCAGGTAGAACTCATGACCTCTTTCACACTAGAAAGTTTGATGCAAAAGCTATACAATGATAACCTCAGGCCATGCATGTTTCATAAAATTCAATTTTTCTATGATAAATAGAATTATTATTCTTTGGAATTTTGCTAATGATTTGGACTTTGCCTGAACTAGTGCTTAGAGCACTGTTTTAAAAAAATATCAAATTGTGTTAGCATCATGTTCTAACCACACTGCGTGTCTCCTTATGAGTCCTAGCAAGAGACGTGGGATTGAGGTGCACTTCTATCACCCAAATGTTCCTCAGGGCATTAGTGTGATCTCCGTCCAGTTTACAGAGGTGCTGTCCACCAAAAAAAAGCCCCGAGCTCATTGGCTATGGCTGTCGGTGTCTTCTAAGAATCTCAAAATGGAGTGGACCTACAGATCACAGTAGTCCTAAAACTTCAAAGGGGCATCTGCTGATTAACGATACACTCTAGTCACCTGGTTCTGTTAGTTGATGAACGATGACCTTTTCAAAAAAAAAATCCTAAGTCCACCTTGAAAGAGAACACTGGGTGTATAATAGGACACAGGGCTAGGAAAGTTGAGAACAGGGCAAACGTAATGCAGCCCCACCCTGCTGGGTCTTGCAGTGTTCTTTCTCTGCTGCATTGACTGGTTCAGTGTGAAATAACTTACAACAAGGGAAATAGTGACAGCAAGTTAATGGCTATATTTAAGAAATGGTTGGCTTTACCCTGGGACATAGTTTTAGTTCTCTATTAGATCAAACAGAAAGAGTTAGTTTCAATACCCTAACAATGTAAGTAGAATTCTGACAAGACACAGATTTCCGTAACTTCTAGGCATTTGTTACGTGACTCCTGATAAGGACAAGAGTAAATTTGGTTATAAGCAAATATGGAAATAGAACGCTTTAAAAATAAACGTTCCTTTCTTATCTTTAGATGGGAGTTTTTATTTATCACACTTTTTGATTCCCAGTATGTTGCGGAGAAATATAGGTTAATATTGAAAATAAGAATAAAATCAGACAACTGAATTTCTGGATCACTAATATTGTCAAAAGCATTGCTTAGCCATGGGTCTTATTTCCCAGACCTCTAAGAATTAAAGCTAATGCTAAGTTAATGTGATTATATTATTTTAGAACTGGATTTTAAATTAGTTACATAAAATTTTTGGAGACATACACACTCCTTTGAAACAAACTTTGAAACAATTATTACAATAATAAGATTCTCTGCCTTCTTTGAAGAACTTAGTATACTTTTTTTTTTAGTTTAAAATGATTTCAATAATTGAAAATAAAGGTTCTAGATTGTAATTTGGTAACTATGGACTTTTAGCCTTTCAGAACTGACTTGGGGTTTGTTTTTCTTTTTTTCTTCTATTTTCAAATGCTTGAAAGATTCTGGATAATATCTCGCTGAGATTTCATCACAAGATTTAATGAAGTTGCTGAACTCTTAACCTTTCCAAATTATCTACCGTACTATTATTATTTTTTGTAGTTTTGTGTCAGATATAGTAAGGATAAGTCTTTTCATGTATGGGGCCTTATTTATCCAGGCTCTTGTAAGAGCAAATGGAAGGGATTTAATTCTTTATCTGGCTTTTCAAAATCCTGCAAGAAAAAAAAAAAGAAAGAAAAGAAAAAAAGACGGCTGGGACTCTCTGGTATCCTCTCCCAGTCTTGCTCCTCCACTGGTAATTGGGCTGAAAATAAAGATCTCTGGGTATCAGCTTCCAATGTGCAGGTATTTATTCATCACGAGGCATCAAAACTCCCAACAGAGAAGACTATTCTTCACCAAGTTAGCGCTCATCTTCCAACCTCACCCTGTTTGTTCAGCAGCGCATCCTGCCTGCCAGGGCCGCCTAAGCGGCATTTCTTTAAGCTCCGTAGCCAAACAGCAGAGATACTTTCAGAAGCATCAAAAGGCAGGAGCAGATCTTAGCATGTAGAATTCATGCTTATCTCTTCCTCCCTGTGCCATTAAAACACCCAGAAACGCGGCTCCAACCTTCCTCCTGCTGCGGGAAACTACACCAAACCAGACATTTCCCTGTCCTAGTGCTGAAAGGAAAAAAAAAAAAAAAAACTTGATGAGCAGTGAACACTAGAGGGGGAGCTTCGCGTTTGGGAGAGGGAAAGCGTCACCCTCGGGAAGGACCGCAGAGCGACAGGCTTAAAGAAGCCCACGGAGGAAGGTCTGGGCGACCATAGTTTTGAAGTCAAAGGGTCAAGAAGGGCACGTAGCCAGCTTGCAGTCATTTTCCAGACAGGAAGAAATCGTGGTGCAGATGTGAAGTTGAGCGCGGATCCTCTGGTGACGTTGAATATGTTAAAGTGCTCTCTGAAGGCAGTTTAAACATAAGGAAGAGGACCAAGCTCCCTCCCTCCCTCCCTCCCTCCCTCCCTCCCTTCCTTCCTTCCTTCCCTCCTTTTTCTCCCCCTCTTCTTACCAGGACTGTCATTTGAATTTACAAGGGATGATGGAATGGGTTATCATAAAATTTTGACAAATTTAATGGCTGAAGCCAAAGAAGAAAATCGGCATCCTGATTATTAGTCTAATAAGATATGACATTTAAAATGAGTTTACGTGGCAGTTAGACCTTTGCTTTATTTTTTTTCTCCCTCTGATTTAAAAATATTTTTCTTTGCAAAGCCAACTTACTTCAGTTTTTTCTCTCTCTTTAAAGATTAGGAATCCTATTTGTTCCTTATAAATGTTCATTTCTGTAATCATAAGAACTTTCTAGAGTTTAATGAAAGGTGAGAAAATTTAAAATAAGCATGCAATCTAATACAAAATTTAGGGAGAAATAGCTCATGTAACTTTAGTATAAAAAAAGCAAGCTGATCTTTCATTTGTTATGACTCGGATTTTGTTGTACTATCTTATGAGACAAGAGATAAGGTATATTGATTTAAAAGAAAAAGCTGGACTTTCCAAAACAACAGGATAAAGGTCATAATGAATTAATAAAAGTTCTGAAAAACAAAGTTGGATTTCTCTGACATCACACATTTTTAGTCTTTACCAATGGGATATCAAGTTCTTTCTGCAATGAAGTATCTCATTAACAGAGCTACTCTTGGTATGATGTTAATAGGATTTACTGTAGAGCTTTGTTTTATTAAAAGAGATAATTCAATCATGATTAGTGCGACCTTCAGAAACTTCTTGAACTTTTATTTTAAAACTGAAATAGTTTATGGAAATTTCAAATGATACTCTTTAAATGCTATTAAAAGACTTGATTTTTCTATTAAAAACAAGAAATAGAAATGCAAAAGATTTTTAAAACCTTCTTTAGAACAATTTCAAATTGCTGAACTCTAGTTAAAAGCTAAGTGAAAAGAGGGTGCTTCTTTTTAGAAAGTGATCTCCATAGATTGTGTGTTAGCTAATTAATTCTGACTTTCCTAAAATTGCTTTATGTGTATAAACAGAAGAAGGTCTTTTCAACTTTGTTTTCAGCAATAAACAAAACTGTGAGTTCATCTTTGCTTTCCAGGGGATTTCCTAGAACTGTGGTAACTGGATCTTTAAATTTTTCTTCTGATCCCTCTAAAGCTTTCTCTAGAGGTTTGTTCATGCCTGAATAGCGGCATTTTTTTCAAAATTTACATGACTAACAGACTGGAGGGAACTTGAATAAAGTCTGCGAACGACAGGATTTTAAAGTTTCATACTACGGACCCACCCAATGCTTTGAGGCAAGATCTTTCTTCAAGTGGCCTCTCCTGTACCCCTCACACACTGCCCACAGGTGACTGTGAAAGCTGGGGGTGTGACAGAACAGTAGAGACGCCTTGAGCTTGGAGGCCACAGACTTGAGGTCAAGCAATTGGGAGTAGATGTGCTTGTCGACTTTTGTAGCCTTTCTTCTGTACTCTCAACACCAGAGTCATCTGTCTTATCCCATGCAAACAAAGAACTGTTACATACAGGAAAATATTCTAAGTCATCTGAGAATATTAAACTTGACATGAACATTGCAATTATTCAAATCAAGTCAAAATACAGAGGGCAAAGAAAAAGGGACAGGGCTTGTGACTAACAGAAATTGTAATGGAAAGCGTGCAGCGAGCCGGACCCTGTGGCGCAGGCCTATAATCCAATCACTCTGGGAGGCTGAGGCCAGAGGATCACAAGTTCAAATCCAACCTCTGCAACTTAGGGACACAAAGCTCATGTACAAAAATATAAAAACAGGCTGAGGATTTAGCTAAATACAAAGGCCTTGGGCACAATTCCTGTTACCAAAAAAGAAAGAAAGAAAGAAAGAAAGAAAGAAAGAAAGAAAGAAAGAAAAGAAGGAAGGAAGAAAAAATACAGTGGAAGTTTAAATAAAAACGAGCATAGATAAGACATAGTATTATTAACCCTCTTCAAAATATTGTGTCTCACTTTGGTCAATTCACCCCATTATCCTTGTGTTGAAATTTCTTTTTCATAAGTATTTTGAGTTGGGTGAGTGGGTTGTGGTACCTGTCTCTATGTCCTAAATTGGTTCAAAATGTTCATGTTGCTTCCCGATCATTTCAAAGTTATTAAAGAATCAGAAGTTGCAGGGTTCCAGATTCAGTGACCAAGGTGGATGGAGACATGCCACCGAGTTTTCACAAACTCGCCTTTCTGTTGGATGGCATTCGACACCAGCTCTCTCTTATTTATTTTTCAAACCTTGTAAAGTCATGCCTCAAAGAAGACTTCCAGAACTGCTTCAGGAAGTGGCCATGTGAGATGTGCCCAAAATGAGGGGCATATTTTGAGTGATCAATGGCCATGTGTCTCTTCCTATAAAACTTCTTTCAAGTTTAATTTTCTCTGTACATTTAGATCATATGCTGTATGTTCCGAAATGATACCCAATATGAATCGAATTTGTCCTAAATTCTTTCTTCCGTTCGACACTACAAATTTTCTAAGAAACTTACTTTTCAATATTTTCTTAGTGACACATATTTTAACACTTGAACTTTTATTTTAATTTTTAAAATTAAATTTTCCTGAGCTTAAATATTTTTCTTAATTTTATACTTAGAAACATAACTTAAATTTCTACTATTTTTCATTTCCTACATTTCCTTTTTATTTTAAAGATTTGAAAACAAAAACTGAGAGATTTAGGATATTAAATTCAATTTGTACATTTCATGCAATATTTTAAATATGTTCCTCTAATGCAATGTATTTAACCTTAATATTAAAAACTAAACTATTACAATGAAGTCATTAATACTTGCTTTAAGCCTCATTCATGATGTGTAAGTGTGGAACCTAGAAGAAATATGAAAGAAATACAAAATACAGTGCTTGATCTTAGGAATAATTTAATAAAAATTAGCTAAGTAAGTGATATATATATATATATATATATATATATATATATAATTGAGAAAAATAAAATTTTATAATGATTTTGTATTGATTTAGAAGAATGTGTGAAAATAAATGTCTTTACTAATAGCCATGAGTACAGGAATGAATCTATGTCTTCGACGCTCTACTTAGAGGTTTCTATAACACTCTTCACAACATTTCAGTACAATGGTCCTCTGTCTCTGTTTTAATATTGCTAGCTGGTAATACATTTTGCTTTGAAATATAGCTAATATGTAAAGGGTAAAAGAGATAATGAGACACACACACACACACACAGAGAATTCTTACAAAGAAGAAAGACAATAATAAATGACTAAAGATCTATAAACAAATGATAGATTCTTTTTTAAGATATATCACTTAATTGAATTCAACTCTACATAAAACTGTGCTAGAAAAAGCGCTTGACAAGATGGAAATGTATGCTTTTTAATATCAAAGATTTCTCCCAGGTGTCATTAATTCTTTGATTCACTCATTCAATAAATAGGTATTGAATGCCTACTATGTTCCAAGCACTACAGTTAAGTCTGGCTTAGTGCTGTCAGCAAGGCAGGAGAGAGGAAGAACTTTTTGGTACTTCCAGTACAGTAGAAGTAAAGTCAGCTACAGGAATGTACTGAACAAGAGACACTCACTATCACACGTAGGAGGGATGATGGTTGGGCGTGAGCTATTCTTGGCAGATGTCCACAAGAAATGGCAAAACTGGCCTTAGTGGGTAAAATATATTAATGAAGAAGGAAAGAAAAAGATTATAAGAAAAGAATGGTAAATAAAAATGAACGAGAAGATTACACGAAGGAAAGAAAGAAGACAGGGAAAGTTGTGGATCAGCAAGGTCTGTAAACTATTAAAGGTTGGTAGCTGGGTTTACTGAAAATAATAGAGTTATCCAATGATTCTTAGTGTGGGAGTGATGGAACCAGATCCACATGTTAGAAAGCTTTTCTCAAAACCATGTAATTAATAGCTTGGTGAGAGACAAACTATAAGGCTTGCATGAAGTTCTTGCGAGAGAGGACTGTGGGCTGCGCAGATCCACTGACAGTGATGGGGAGAAGCAGCCCTGTTTGACAGCTTTCAGGAGAGCAGAAGTGACAGTGGTTAGTCTTAGATTGAATGTAATAAAAAATAAGGATGAAGAATTGTCAAAGATATAACCAATGCATCAATCACATCAAATTACTTTAGTTTTACAATTAATTTAGTTTTGCATGCATGTACCAACCTACTACAAGCCACAAATTTCGATAAATAATACCATAAGGAGACATATGGAATAAACATAATTTTATCCACATGAATACCTTCTGTATTGTTAAATTCCATTAGAATTTTTTGACATGCAGTAGACTTTTCCCGTTGTATGACAGCATGTTTCCTTAGACAGTTAAAGAAAATTATTAAATTTTACATTGGACAAAGCATAAACTTTTAAGAATAAGAAAAATAGTGACTTTCATAGAATCATAAACATTTACCAACTAATATATTCTAGAAAAACATTCAATAGTTGATTCACTTTTATGCAATTTAAAAAATAATGGCAGAGTTGAACCAAAACTAGTTGATGGAGAAATTTGATAAGATTTGCAAATGCATTCTTGTGTAATTATAATCATATATATATATATATTTATATATACTAGTATATGTAATGATGTAATAATTAATCTTAGTATTTTTGTTTAGGGACTCATTTAATAAACTTTCACATTCTGAAGTACAATTGTCTGGGCAAACTTTCTAAAATAAAGTCGTAAAAGACAAGGGCATTAATTAGCTTCATTCTGGGTTTATCTTTTTAAACATTGTTTCAGAATCAAGTTAGAAAGAGAGTCAGAGAGAAAGAGATGATTTAATTTGTCTTAAATAATTCATCTGTATTCAGAACAACTGGCCAGGGGGAAAGGTGAGAACATGCAGACGGGAGTTAAGGTAGAAATTTGCCTAAAATATTTGAACCTAGAATTTATAGTTTGAGAGTCGTATATCTTTAATTCCTTCAGAAGAAAAGTTGGAAACAGAAACTTCTAATCTCACAGTCTCTTTAGTTTCACAATACACATTCCCAGTTATTTAGAGAAAGAATTGAAGGAGATGGGGTTAGATCATAGCTTAGGTTGAGGAGTATGGAATTTTGTTCATTTCCTGTTCTTGGTTCGAATGTGCAATATACACTATTCTGATTGAAAAAAAAATATTTTTCAGTTCCTGGAAAACAGCAAGATAAGCAATCTTGAACCACGTCCTTTGCTCTAGTTCTTTCAGGAGTCAAAACAAGTGTTGGAGAAGAAAAGCACACTATGGACATACTGGTCAACCTTCACAGAGCATCAAAAAAAATCAGAACCGAACTATGAATTTCTAAGTAATCTATAAAGTGCAGAGAGATGGTGGGAACAAAGTTGCCTGGAGACTACTGGCTGTGAAAAATTGAGGAAGACATAGTTGTTTGGAGAAAATGATCATTCCTATAGTCATCGAGGCAAAATCTATGTCTCTAAAGAAAATTCCTTGTTGGTGGAATCCCACCAGTCGTGATTTTTTTCCAATGTATTTCATATATGTCTGTTTGTTGGTCTTATAAACAATGTCATTCTGCCACTCTTCAACAGTCCATGTTTAAATGGTCAAACTTCTTCTAACAGAACTTGAGGAGCATAGATGGTTTGGATAACATTGTCATGAAAAAATTCTAGTAAGGATCTCCTATTTCAAAAATGATAATGAGAGGACATGTATTTCAGTACCAAACAGTGACAGCACACATATTATTCTTGCTTCAAAGAAGTGTTGCTAATAACGACAAGAAAATTTTACATATTTAAAAGCGAACTCAAATTGTGCCAACAAGGTACTGAGCAGGCATGCTTCGTCCCACAAGTGAAAATAATATGGTAGGCTACTTACCTTTACGGGTTATTTACATGTTTGCATTAATTTGAAAAAAGTACAAGAACTTTCTGTAACCAAGACCCAAAGGGTCTCTGGTTCAGTTTTCTTCAGTGGTACCTGTTGGGAATTTCTCTGATATCTAGTGAAGAACTAGAATGATGTTTGCCTGTCAACATACTCTTGTTCGTCATTCACCGCACAAATTTAAACTACAGAATCTCACCGGGAGCTAGTAACCCATAGAGTTACCACTCACCTGTTTACCTGATTCTTAACTGGTCCACAAGCATTTCTTGGCTAAATGAAGAAAGGCGTTTTATGGAATTGAAAATTTTTCAGGAATAAAGGTGCCCAACAAAAGACTCTGTCAAAATCGGTGGCTTGCAATGTGTTAAATCTGTTTATTTGCACTTTCAAAGTTCAGATTCCCTCATACATTTTCATACTGATGGAGATAAAATGCTAAAGTCTTAAATCCCTCTATGCCATGCTGAGTTGCTAAGGGCTGTTGAGTTTTTGTTATTTCTCCTCTCGAGTTAGCTCTGATTACGCCTGCTGAGTGAAAAATTTGTATTTGCCGACAGAAATAGGAACCACCCCACGTGCACTTGCACTCAGCAAACGCTCCAATACATCACAAAGATTTGCTCGACCCACCTTCGGAGGCCAAATCGAGCATGTTATTTTCTGTGTAGATCTGATTCTGGAGCCTATCGGTCAGGAGTGTTTTCCAATCTCTGATTAAAGCAAGGCCTACAAAGCTGGAAGCGGTAGCACACAGTCTCATTAGAGCGCTGGAGAGACTGACCCAAGCCTTCTCACACAAAGCTCTGAGCGAACTTCAAATATGAGAGTGCATCAATCAAATCCAAGCAAGGCTTTTATGTCATTTTTCTACATTGCCTTTAAAGTCCTATAGGAATGCCCTTTCCAGCTGTACAGCCGAAATGCATTCAATAGAAACAAAAAAAGCAAAGAGCCTCCAGCCCCCAGGCCCCTCCAAATGGGTATGGTTTTTACCTCCCCCGCCAGGCATCAGAGTCTTCTGTGTGGTTTAAATTATTTAGCATGTTCAACAATGCAATAGAGGATATACTCACGTCACTCAATGGCTTTGTATTAATTATTAGCGCCCATTCAAAAGGGACACCAGTAAGGTTGAGGGCAGTGAGATTGCACAGTGTATGTTTTAAATTGAGGTAGATGAGCGATTGGAGGGTAACAAAGCAATGTTCATGGAGCTTTTAGGTAAACAACCTTCCACCCTCTAGCGTGACCTCAATTCCTGCTTTTGTATGCGTGTTGGCTTACACCACCAAGAAAATAGCAATGTAAGAGAAAAAGGTGATAGAGAAGCACCAGGAGTTCGGTAGGGATGATGGGAAGGAAGGCAAAAGTATGAGAGAGAGAGTCAGGTGTTCAGTTAAGTTCATCCTATGTGCTGCTCTGGGCACCAGAGACATTTTCAAAAGATAAGCATAATACGACACGGCATAAAAATTACCACTAATATTATTAGAGAAAAATGTGTAATTACCAGAGATTCTTAAATTTAGGTTGTTTCCAACACCAGACCAAAAATAATACAGTACAAATGATCTCTATGGGTTAGATAAAATGAAGTTCGTAATTCTGAAACGAAAAATAGTTTGTTTTTTTTTTTTAATTTACTACAGTGTAGATAAAGTTTTCTGAGTTTTGCACACCTTTTATCCTAGACAATGTTCTAACTATTCCAAGTCACCTATGAGGATCCAACTATGAAAAACTATACCAAAACATACAGTGCATTTTGCCATATTGGGCCAGTAGATTGTTTATTCAAGGGAATTCCTTTTGTGTGTACGATTTATTTCCATTTTGAATATTCTAGGCAAATACTATCCACAAATAGCACTTCGCCCATGCAAATATATTGCAGCAAGTAGAAGAGTATTTGAATTTAGAGCAATATATATATATATATATATATATATATATATATATATATATATATATATATATAAATTTAGAATGTGTTTCTTTACAGGGCTTCAGATGTTTGGAAGAATTATGCAGATTTTATAAATGAGTACTAGAGCATTATGCTACTTGATAGTATCCCATCTGTGCGTCCCCGGTGGTGTTTGACAGGGCATCTGTGTACATTGCTTTTTATTTTTTAGTTAATTAGTTTATTGCGTAAAACTTAATGCCCTACCTGATAGAAACTTTTGTTTGTTTCAGTCTTTCTGCTTCTGGTGCTGATGTTTGTCTTCAGAAAGAGGCAGGCTGGACTTTCTTCTCTATAGATTTCTAGACTAAAACAAGGGAAGATGGCTTTTTAAATTTCTTCTTCTCTATCCGATGGAGCATACTAACTCAAGACTAGTGACAAGAAACATTAAGATTACAATTAAAGTGTAGAATGACTACAGTGAAACTAATATGGTAATAATTTAAGTCGATTGCTCCACTATTTCACAGACTTTACCAAAACTTCCAAGACAAAACATTTTCTGATGCATTTAATAGGATATGTTAAAAAGTACTTCTTTTTAAAAAGTCAGCTTCCTAGGGAAAGATAGATATAGTTACAAAGTTTGTGCAACCAGTATTTTTCTCTTCCAGGTACTCTTGTTTCAGTTTAAGTTATTTAAGTTACACAAGCCTAGGATGAAAAATCATTTTGAAATGTTATAATCAGAAAAATAATAAAACACATTATAGAATTTGTATTTGTTTGCCAGTGGTTGTTAAGAAAAACAAAATTTGATGTTTAAAACTGTATTTTTCACTCTCTTTCTTAGTATTTCTCCTTTAAAGGAAAAAAAGTAATCTGAATAACTTACACATCCAAGACCAGGAAACGATATACTACACAATTTTCTGGACACTCTATTTCAGTGGTTAAGGGGAAGGCTCTGCTCTCACGGATACAATCTATGTAATTTTGCAGACTTAGTTTTACAAGTTTCTTCCCCAGTTTCTTCATTTTTGAAGTGATTTCATGATACTATTTACCATACAGAGCTCTTATGAGTTGAAATTAATTCACATTTTTTGTACATAAAATAATATCTGGCATGTGACAACTGTTCACAAATGTTTAGTTATTACTTCTTAATTTCTGTGAGAATAGCTGTTTTGCTAGAAACGTCGGTCATATTAGTTGATTCAAAAAAGGAAGAGATTATTTAAAATTAAAGCATTCTTATGTAAGATGGAATGTTCACTTCAAGAAGAATGATTTTGATTTTGTGACACATTTTTAAAAGAATAATCAATAAAGATAATAATCAAGAAGACAATGTTATAGGTATAAATCTTACTTATGAAACTTTCAGATTGAAGAGTCAGCATAGAGTCTGAGTTTTGTAGATAATAGCTTTGGTTTAGATGAGTTTTTATATTTTTTACCATTATGATCATCATATAAGTGAGGTTCATAAGTTTTAATTAGCATGCTATATTGATATTGTCACCTCTAGAAAATCATATAAATTATTTATCCATTGACATTAACTATTTAGTGAGGGCTGGTAATATCAGTGATTTATAACTCAATCCACTAAAATTCGTGCCACATGATGCTTTCCGAGAACAAATAGATTTTAAAAAAACAGAAAAGAAAGATATGTAGATTTGAGTTTGAATTGACCTTCCCTAAAATTTTGGAAAGTTTGTCCAAGAGGTAAACTTTAGTTCATCTAAAAAACTCAGCGCAAATGAACCAACTAGAAAGAAAAAAATTGGAACATGGTTTCAATATGTGAAATTCAAAATCAGAATGTCAACTGTTCTGACTTGGAGCAATCCAAGTTATGAACTAAGCCCTCACACTGTATAAATGTTTAAGAACTCAGGAAGCTTCAAGAGTGCTCCTGAAGTTACATATGACAGCTTTTCTGTCCAAAAGTATAAAACGTTTAAAAGTTATTCTGTAGAATAAAAAATACTTATGTACATGCTGCCCGGAGGATAAAAATAGAAAGAGTTCTAGCCATTGCTCAACACCCAAAGGATAAAAGAAAATATCAATTTGACACCAGTAATAAAAACTATTGAAGAAAGAATACATATGGTTTGCCTGTTCCAAGTGGAAGATGATGCTGAAAGTCTTAGTTGAGAAGCACTAGAGATGCTTCATATCAAATGTGTCAAATATTCCAAAATTTGTTCTTTACATTTCCTTTTCATAGGATGTTCGTTCATTACAAGGACCATAAATGAGAAAAACACACAAACAACATTCTGAAATATTACAGTAGAAGAAAATATTCCTAAATTTCTTGAGTCTAGCTTGAGATGACTTAAGTGATAAGAAACTTTACAAAAATCAAATCTGGATGTGGTCTGGAGTCATTGACAATTCATAATGGCATATAAATTCACTCGGCTTTTCCTGATAAAATAAAAACAGTTAATGAAAATACACATTCCCTTAGATTTGTGATTTGTACTCTAAGAAATTGTTGAAGAAGACTGAATTCTGTCCTTACAATATATCAGTTTCAAATACAATTTTGATGAGCTTGAACCAGCTTAATTTGTGAGCATTACTCTATGTGCTTGGCAGGAAATTCAAGCTCTTTGGAAAATATGTTAAAGTTACTGTCCTCATCCCTAGTAGCAAATTAAGTCATAATCATTGCTCTGCTAACATTTTCACATGGTAGGCGACCTAAGTGACTTTCCTGTCTTCAACAAAACCACACTAACATTTTTTTTCTAGCAATTTTTAAGATGGGATACATTTTCTAAAGTAATACTTTCTAATTTTATGTTTATGAAAACATAATTTCGTGTATACGTCCAATAAAATCCTCTTAAATTCTTCTATACACGGGAAGGAATGGTATTATGGGTGTCCCCAAACCAGACAGTGTTATTGAGTAATTGTGGCTGGTCAAATGAGATCAAATACACACCGCCAGTAGCACTGATAAAGAAATGCGTATCCAGCCAAACTTAAAGAATTTTCTAAATTTGCTAATCATTAATTTTCAGACCAAGTTTTCATCCACCTACCCCCACCATTATATCAGGTTGAAGAGTCTAAAAGGAGAGAGACCCAAAAGAGCACTTTAAATGCTTTAATTTTTTTTAATGTGATACTGTTCTTTTTAAGGGTTCTTTCATATGTGATCAGTCAGAGAAACTGACTTTTGTGAGTTAACACAAAAGTGAAATAGCACTTTTAAGTGCTGTCTCTCTTTGGAGATTTAATGTGCTTTGTAATATCTCTGAGATCAGTCAGGGAGAGACAAGAAGAAAGAAATTTGATTTTGAGTCTGGACCAAAGCTCGGTGACTTGAGAGGCACCTAAACATAATGAAAAGGAAGAAGTTTCAAAGAGAAAGTTGGCAGCTATGACCAGAATCCACAGGGCCAGCAGGACTGACATCAACCAGAGGCAGATTTAGAGGGGTACCCTATGATCTCTCTTGATACCATTGACACTTCAAGACCCAGTTTCATTGGGGAAGAGTCCAGTAAAAGAACATCTCCAAAGGACACAGCATGGATGCAGCATTGAGAAAGACATGAAAATGCCGGCACCAAGGGCCTAATGCTGTCCTTTTCTCCTCCAAAGATCACATACATCTGGGGGAAGCAAAAGTCAACATCTAAAACGTGCTTTTTTCAAGCTTGACGTGAATGATACAAAGTTGGCCATATAATAGCGAGATGCTTACCTTTGTGACCCGGGTTCAGTCTAATCGAAGAACAAGTCATTAGCTGATTCCTGGTAGTCTTTACTTACCTCCCGGTGAATAACTTCTAACCCAGCTTTCTCTTTTAGAAATTGTTTAAACGAAAATACTATCACTTAAACATGTGTGGAATATTGAAAATCAGCCCAGAATGCCCACATCGTTCTATTTGTTTCCAATGCTTTCAATGATCTACGGACTTGTAAAGATTTTGAAGTTCACAATTGCATCTCAAAAAGCTACATCAAGGATGCAAATTATACAGCGGTATAAAAAAATATCTATACAAAAAAATGAGGTCAATAGTAACCAGGGAGTGAAATAAATCATAAAAAATATATTAAGTTACAAAAGTATGTATGTTTACAAGTATGTTTACAAAAGTGTGTGGCTGCCCAATGTCTACAGTCAATGATTTATATCTTCTCACTTAGATCAACTTATATTAACACTATATGAGATTTAAAAATAAGAGATCAAAGAGATTCATCCTAATGTGCATCCTAAAATGACATCTGACCCAAGTTTCACGGGCTGAAGGTTGATTGAACTGTAGGCACAGGAAGTTTCAGAGATTTGATGCATGAGAAGTATGTTCAAAATGAAGAAGAACTCGATTCAGCTGTCAAAATCACTAAAGACAAACTTGAAGTAAATAACTAATAACTATCACTTCGATTTTGCTTGTACTTTCCTATAAAAATTGATGACTTAGAACATACCTTCATGCATCAAAATATCCAATGAATTTCACATAAAGAAATACTTTAATGTAGTGAAAAATGAGCCAAAGTCTTCTTTCGTAGAATATTAAATGAAATTTTATGTTTCATGAGATCAGGCGAGCATTCTGTAATTTGAATAGTTTCAACAATGTTTAAATGAACACAATGGTAAGTAATTGAAAACTTCCATGCAGTGAAGTAATACTGTTCCATTACTGGTATGCATTGCACGTTCTATTTTGTGGAATCAATTCTAGAGAAATTTGTGAAGAACCTGGATGCTTTGAGGTATGCAAAGTTGTTTTCTTTCAGTTATGAGATAAAGTGAGATGAGATTGTGACTTTCGGTATCACAATTAACTAAATTCATAGGGTGATATTTCCTATTGTGAAAGCCTAAATATAATAAATAAGTGTACCAAAAAAGTATAAAAAATTCTTCCATTAGAAAGATATTTTCAATATATGACCATCAGTTATTTACAAGTAAATGTTAAATCTCAATTATATAATTAGTGAAATAAAATTGTGAAAGTGATCTCTTGTATATTATAGACATTAAATTAAAGTAAGTATCAGCTAGCATCTAAATTCTTTCTGTTCTCCAAGGTATTTAATTTTTCTTTTCAAATCTGAATAAGTATATTATACATACCTACAACACTAGACTAAATGTAAACCTTTTCTTTGTGTTGAAAAGGAAGTTATTCTTCAGCCCAGTAAAAAATTAGAGCTACAGATGCTAGAGATGAGTTTACATCATTGCAGGCCAACTGAAATTCTATTGAAAATACAGCATAATTTCTAGATGTGGTATATGTCTTTTTTATCTCTTACACTTTCCAATAGTCATAATCTTAATATGAAGTGAGTTTCCTAATAATAATAATACCTGTTTTTTGTAAAAAATATACAAAATCATCTACATACAGTAGTGAATGTGTATTAACAGGAGGTGTTATTTTATGGCAAAAATTGAAGATAAGGTCTCCTTACTAAGAAAATAACTATTGTGTGAATGTGTCTGTATTAATTCATTTTTTTCACTCTTACTTAGACCTATGTGCAAGGTTGTGTGATTTTTGATTACTCTTTTCAAATAAGTTAATACCAGTAAATTTTCATGAGTTAAGTTAGTTATCTTCTAACTTCTCAAGCAGTTCCTAAAAACGGTTCAGTGAGAACTCTTGGGGAAGGAAACGGGCAGTAAGTGCAGCTACTCTATAAACAAATAAGATCTAAGTCTTCAAGTACTAAAGGGAGAATACTTGCTGAACTCTTTATGTAGCACCTAATAGCTTTGTAGCTTACAGGTGATGGTAGCCGTGAAAACTGCTTCAAATATTCATAACAACCTGTACTTAACACAGTGTTCCATTAATGTATGGAACGTGTTTACCATCTCATTAATCCATTCTATAATTCTTAAATTCATTTAAAATTTAAGAGCTTAATTTGACCCCGTATCTTCTGTTTCCTCAGAGAGCGCTTGAGAAGGTGTGGAGAAGGCTCTACTTCAAACTCTAGCTCTGAAGTGATCTTTTGGTTCCACATAGGTAAGAAATAGACGCAATTCCTCAAATGATTGTTTACAAAGAGCTTTCAGTCCTGTTTCATTCTAATTTCATTGATATCTAAACATAAATTTTATTATGAAAGAAGAGGTGTGTTTGAATTACCATTCTTTTACCTTTTTAGTGTCTCAGTGGGCTATGTCCTGAAACTTTTCTTTAAGAAGAGGCATACAAATCAGAAACCTTGCCTGTCCTGACTACACCCAACAGAAAATTCGAGACTGTTTATTTTATTCTCAGCAATCATTTACACTAAATAAAATGAGCCATAGATAGTGACAGATTTTGTGCCACCCCCAGAGATGGATCATGTACTGTCTGAGGCCCAGAAATGAGTAGCTTCCTTAATTAGGAAGAAAAATTGAATAATTGGACCATGGCTTGGAAAAGGCTTTTTATTTTTTTCCTCTGAGAAGGAAAACTATGTAATCTGTAAGTCCCAGTCAAGTGGGTTTCCTTGATTTATTCTTCTAAGCACACAATTATCTCGTGCTCATTTAACACAAGTTACAAAATAAATATTCAAGCATAGAATGTTTTCATTCTCTTTCACCAGAAAATCCACATGATTGATTTGTCTGAGCATTTACTGTGAATAAAAGTTTAACCTTTACTTAATTCTAAAATAAATTTAGAGCAGAATTTAAAGTATCCATCCAGTAAATACAATATCTAAAAGTCAATGTACGAATTAGTCTTGAGAAAAATAACATTAATTTGATTCAGATATTTTTAGAGAGTAGGTTTTCTTTTGAAAGACTACTCTATGTACCGAACACAGATACTACGTTGATATTAATGTAAAATTCTAGTCATTTCATTCCTACATTTTATGGTAGAGTGTATTTTCCATGGGAAAATTTTTAGGGAACTTACAAAGTAATGGTGAAGTGAGAAAATATTACAGTTGCTTTTTTGACCATTCATTCTTTCAACAATTCAGCTGATATAAACTGTAATCTATTCTGTCCTTGTTGTTTAGATATGCATGTTAAGAAGACAGAGTTCTTGTCATAAAAGAAATTTTAGTTTAATTACAAAAAGAAAAGAAGTAATCGCCACTAATTTGAACTGAAATATACCCTGTATTTCCTTTTATTTTCTTAAAATATTAGTGTTGAGTCCTGATATTAACTCAATACATTAAATTTTTAAATTATTAATGGCGCTTGTTTTCTCTCTTGTGAATAGCAACTTAGAGAAATGTTGAGATGATCATTGTCTCTGCTACTTTTCAACTTGATCCAAGTGTGGTTATGAAAAACAATGAGTAGGTAGACTGCTCCAGAAGGTTCTTTCTAGTTCATTCACTGATGTTTAAGATATCATTTAATCATTGAATCTATCCACTGGCATCAAGGAAAGAGAATGCAAAGGACTTATGAAGTCTTTCAGAAATCAGGCACTACAAAAATGCTCTATGGCAACAATATTTCTAGTTATCATTAGTGGTAAATTTATAGAAAAATTCATTGCTTTCTATGTATGTTGAGACATATACATTACATGCAGAACCTCTTACATAGAAATTATTCAGTGAATTAGACTGTTGCATACATAATACTGGACTCCTAACAGTTTGTTTTCCTGCAAGTAAATATGTGTTCACATTTGTGTTTGTTTACATAGTTGCATGCACAGACATATATAATTTAAAAAGAGTTAACCTTCCTGGCAGATTTTAACATTTTCAGTAGTTTTTTCCAGTCCCTGTAACAAAATCTTAGCCCTTTCTCTACACTGTTACCAAGCGTTGGCAGCAATAATGTTTCTGATAGTATTATAAGGTCATTTCCAGAAATACCATCTCAGAGAGGCGATAGCCTGGGGCAGGATGTTTGATCACGGTAGATAACAAGATTACAAGACTGAGAGTGGGGCAAAGAAAATTGGGTGGTAAGCATGATTCCATTTTTAAAAACATCCTCCTAGTGTTTCTTTTTTCTGTTAACAACTGTAAAATTTTTGAAGTTAGACTGATACAAATTTATTATTCTAATATTATACATGATGCTATTATTCTCAGTGCAAGAAGAATTCACCAATACATTGAGGAAAATACTTGATTGGCATCTGCATTGTTACAAAATTTGTACTTTTGAGTAGGGTTTTAACATTTCCGTAAACAATGAAAAGAGTACTTCCGGCAACTCTTACATTTTCCCTGGCTGCCACTGGGGCTTCCATTATACTCTTCTGTTTGAGAGCCTACTGTGTTTGCTGATTTCCCTGCAGTGACACAATATAAAAATGTATTTTCACAGGATGGATATGTAAGGTTCAAGAGGTGATGATAGTCACTATTTAGCCACCAAATGTCAACAGAAATAATGCAGACTAATGTTTTCCTTTTATATCTCTCTACCTTGTATATTTTAAAAGCATTTTCTTCATATATGTGGTGTGATTTTCATCTCAAGGTGCTGAGCAACTCCATGATGTCATCGTATACTATTTTATATCTACTCATATAATTTTCAGAATAATCCATCTGTATCTAGCTATGTTATCTCTCCACGCAGTATATACATTATATAACATTATCATGTTTTATGTCAGTGTACTACTTTGCCGAGAAAGATACAGCTTCACAGACTAATCCAATTGTTTTCAGGAAGAAATTATTTGTGGACAGTTGTGTGTATGGGGAGGACTTTTTTGTGCATCAGTAGGCATTTCTTTGGCATGTATTATATGCAAAGTAATAAAATGGGTAGAAAACGATATATTCCACATTACCTGCAGTAAGAATCCTTTAACACCATGGTTACCGTTATATTTTGTCTGCCCTGTTCTATTAACTGAAATGGAATTGATTTGACTACACCTGTAATTTTAACAAGTTCATGCTAAACACTTCTTAACTTTGCTGTTAGAAAAACATGTTGTGCTTTGTCATGTAATGCAGACACTCGTACATTGCTTACAATATTGAGGGAAAATGCTTAGTTTGGATTCACTGTGATGATATTTTAATGATATTGAAAAATAGAGTTTTGTTTATGGATTGTCACTACATCCAATGTTCACCTCATGCTATTTTTTTTTTGTTTCTTCTTGATTTTACTTTAACTTGTTCTAACATTTCAAAAGGAGGGTATTAAAAATGGAAATCCAGAACTTGGGTGCACGCATCTTAGCTATGCCGATGAAGCGAACACCCAAGAATGGTTTATTCACATAAGGAACTGAGTTGTTTCTTGTCCTATGGAGACTGCGAAATCCAAGGGTCAGCCGCCATACCTGGGCAGGGCCTTCTTTCAGCATTATTCCACCGTGGAAGGGCAAAAAGACCCAGAGAGAGAAGAGCTGAAACTCGGAGCTTCAAACCCTTCCATATTTGCTATTAATCCATTTATCTGTGTAGAGCACTTATGACACAATCACCTGTCATTCAGCCTCAGAGCTCAATACTGATGCAACAGGGACAGCTTCCAAAAAGACTATTTTGGAAGACATTTCGAAGCATTTTATTTTGGATCTGGAGGGGAAAAAAAAGTAGCACAGGGGCAGCAAATAAGCAGGGTATATGTTCATTCCTTATTTTTCTCTTGTAGAATAAAGATGTTAGTGCAAAGGAAAATATGGGTATTTCCCAAGAAGATGCCCACCTGCTGAATCAGTTTGGCCTCTAGTAGAAGGAATCTCTTAAGAAAACTGCAGGAGAATTAAGAAAAAGCTTACTTCTTCTGGATTAAGTGAAAACTGCTTTTATCAAAAGTTAGAATTCCAAACAGTTCTGAATCCATTTCTTTACTTCAAGTGCATTCCTGGTGCATATGCATTTCTGACGAGAAAGCTGAGATAACTTGCAGAGAGGAGTGCGTGTTCCCTTTGCTCTCCCACAAAGCCAACGTGCTGCACCCCACTCCTTGGCGCCAACCTGGCTTATCTCAGACAACGCGTACCCCATTGTGGGATAACATAACCCCCATTGATAACACAATCTCTAACTGAGTAGCTCTTGTGATATTCTCGTTGTATCGTGAGGAGGTTGTACCAGTGCCTTACGTAAGTTGACTTCATATGTCTATTTCAAAACAGACTCCGTTGCCTGCTTCCTAAGCAGGTGAAAAGAGAAGGAGAGAGAGAATATGTTATTTTGAAATGAGTTTGGGGAAATCGGAGGCAGAGTCCTAGCACTCACTGCTAGCATCTAATACACTGAGACTAAAAGCTGCGTGAGGTCAGTGTCACCTTCTAATCCAGACACACACACTCAAGAGCCCGATAATTCTGTGAGTAGTAGTGACAGGTGGAAGCTGCCTATGGCTCCGGAAGAGGTAAAAGCAGCTCTGGAAGGTGTGGGAGTGTCAAAAGTGGGGAGGGGAAGAGATTGCGATGTCGATGTGATGCATACGTGCACAAAATACTCAAGTTCACTGTAGGCATTATGTGTGTTAATAAAAATGGTGGGAAAATAAAGGTGCGTCTTGAAAGAGGCTAAGTAATTCAGAAAGAAATGTTAAGTAGGAATGCCCTTATTTCAAGAGCTAAAACCCAGATACCCCTGCAGGTGCCAGCTTCGATAAGGGTGATGGCAGAAAGCAAGATACCCACGTGGAGCTTTGCCAATGCAAGAACCTGCAGAATATCCGTGAAAACCAGGGATCCTGCAAGATATCTGTGAATGGTTGAGAGTTTACACACCTCAGTTCCACAAAACAGCCAACACTTTCCTGGAATAAGGGGTAAAATATTTTTTGATTTCTTTCACAATTATAAATATGATTTCCCAAGTAAAATCTCTATCCAGGCCTTTCCATCACATCAAAGAAGAGTCTGGACTTAAGTAAAACCCTGCCTCAAATGTATAATAAAAAGTAGTGGAGGTGTTGCTCGGAGAAAAGGCCTTCTGTTCATTCCTTCGCATTGAATAATAATAATAGTAATAATAGCAATGAACTATTCTTTTTTTAAAAAAATTGCTACTCAAGTCTTTCTATTTTAGTTAAGGCTCTTCGCAAAATATTATGTTGTGCTTCCCCACTCCCCATTTTATTAATATGTATAAGTGCAAAATTTAAAGTTTACATTGATCTCGAGCATTTTGTGCATGTGCATATCATGGCAAAATTACAAGACCCTCCCCTCTCTCCTTCCAACCCTCCCCCCACCTCACCCCAGTTCCCATTATTTTTCACATTAAGTTCCATGAAATAATTGTGATCTGGGTTTCTCATATCAGAGAAACAATTTGATATTTCACCTTCTACTTCTGAAATACCTGAAATTGTAACTTGCCTTTTATGAAAATGTGTAGCATGTCTGTGTATGTGTGTGAGAGCCACTCCACAGCCACTGGTGCTAAGTCTATTTTCAATTTTAATAAATGAACTGTAGGTAGGAGTGTCTGTGTGTGTGTGTGTGTGTGTGTGTGTGTGTGTGTGTGTGTGTGTGTGTGATGGTAAATGTGAATGTGTGTTTGGTGTGTATTGTGTGTGTGTGATGAAAATTTACATTGCATTAACTGAAAACATTTTAATGAACTTTAAAATGTACACTCCAGGCTGACTTAACTGTTCACACAGCAGATATTGTTTTCAGAGAACACAACCTCTGATTGTAGAACATGAGACAAAACTTAGTAGATTTTATGGAATAAATTGAGGTGGGTTGTAACAAATACTTATTGAGAGCAACTTTTAATGTTGGTAAAAATCAACGTGAGGTGCATTCTCAAAGCAACGCAAACCCAAGGTAACGGTGACAGCAGAGGAAGACGAGTGTGTGGTGACACCTCAAACAGAGAGGGCAGTGCTTCCCTGGATCCCTGCCATGAGAGCCACTAATCATCTGGGCTGAGACTAGAGTAGCTTAGACAATCTTTTATTGCTATAACAGAATGCCTGTGCCTCACTAATTATTAAAGAAAGAAATTTATTTGGCTCTGTAGGTTGGATGCCCAAAATTGTGTTCTCATATCATCACATTGCATCATTATGAAGCCAAAAAGCCGAAAGGCACCTGGAGGTGTATGGCAGAAAGGTAATAAGAGGCTGATGTCACTCCATAACCATTCACTTTTAAGGCACAAATCCAGCCCCATGAACACTGCTGAGAGGACCTGTTAATGACCTGACGACCTTTTAAATGTCCTACCATGACTCGACACTATGCAGTGGGTGAGCAAATTTTGACAAAGACATAGAGAAAACAGACTATAGAGTGATTGTCACGCAGTCTTTCACTCTTCAAATTTACAAATACGTTCTGTGTCTTCAAAATCATTGATTGAGCTTCTACAGCCATCCAGGTATTCGGGAAACAGTAAGAAATCAAATCGGCAAAGCTCTTTCCCTCAAACTACTTGTAGTCTGCACGTTGAGTACATAAGCAGAAGATCACACTTCAGAGATGAATAAATCAGAGAAGGAGAGGTAAGAGAACCTCAAATGTCGCTGTGTTTTCAAGTTTCAACTGGACAGTGGCAGAGAATAATCAAAAGGATCTCAGAGCCTGAAAGAGGGGAGGGCGCCAGCCTGGTAACCATAGCCAGGACGGCCATATTGCAATATCAGAGACGCCTGGTGCAGAAACCAGTTTGACTCCCATGCGAGTGCTGGACTATTGTGCCTGGTTTAATTGAGAGAGGGATTTGTAAGTCTAATTTCAAATCTATACATATTCACACATATACAACATGCATATTATATATGCATATATACATTCCTTTTGTAGAAATATCCATCTTTTTATAATTTATTTGTTATTTATCAGATAAGAATGTTCTCATGGCAACATTTCATTTTTTTTCTTTTCTATTAGAAAGAAATTAGGCATAATGTATTATGCTGATAAAAATCTAACATTTAAAAATAAATTATAAAGGTCAATAATTTTTTAAACCAGAAGTAATTTAAAGACAAAAATGAAATCATCATTGTTTTATCCCAGTTAGTATTTTTTAAAAAATAAACTCCCTAATTGAACAGTAAAAGGCCTACTCAATTTTATATTTAGGAACTATCTTGATTCTCAAATGTATCTTTTTTTTTCTTTTCTTTTTTTGGTGAAAATTATGACCATGCAATATCTTCGCAGTATATCAGCTTTAAATAGAATGTGATCTATGTTTATGAAATTCAAAGGACATTTTCAACTCCCAGTGGAGTCAGATGTGCCCAGATTTGCAACCCGGTTTTTCTTTATAAGGACAGTCTGTTTTATACCTGACCTTACACACCACAGAAAGGCTACATGTAATATTAAGGGATTTTTTTTTTTTGCAGAAAAACATGCAGCTTAAAACAATCCCTTGCTATAACACATCAATGTATTTCAATACATTACTCTGTGGCTGTGGTTTGACTATGGTTTGGGAGGTTTCAGGAAAGAGAGGAAGAAATGAAAGCAAGAGAAGCGGGAAGGAAAATAAGAAAAAAATGGCACTGCCTAGCTACGAGCTGCAGAGGGAAATTAATATTCAAAAGGTTAAGGTGTCTGTGAAATGTATGTAATGAGTAACACTCATAGTTTGTTACTATAGGTTCATTGCCTCTAATGTTGAGGACGGCACATGGATAATTTACGATTCCCATTGTCCCCTCTGCAGGGATTAATTCTGAATTATTTATGTACCTATATACGCACAGAACTGAAACATTTTAGTTAAAGTCAGCCACTCACTCATAGTCTTGAAATTATGCAGCCCTTGTTGCTAAAAATGATGTTAGCCTCTTGTGATTTAAGTCATAACATTTTATTTTCAGTCCCACTGAGAGAGAAGGCATACAGGAGGGGGAAGATATATTTTCCTGGGATAAATCTCAGAATGCATTTTTTAAAGATGTAAATAGATAATGGTAATTTTGTTGAGTCAAATTATTGTTGGAGTGAGCGTGTAAATAAGCCTTTATTTTATTCACGATTTGTGATTTTATATCGGTATACCCTGAGACTCGTTTTCATACGGGCATCTTGACATATAAGGCCTCTGAACTTCCACAAAGGGAAATCCACCTCCATGCTGATTAATCCAAGAATAGAAGTTCATTTTTGGCAAATTGTTCTCATCCACTCAGACTTTGTACCAAATCTTTTCAGTCAGCCGAATTCAGCAGAAAAAGACTATTTCCTCGTAAACTCTGCTGATTACTCACCACTATTAAATTCTCTTCTGACTATAGCAGAATTAATAAAACAAAAAAGTACAGCGCTTATAGAAGCTCCTAAGAATAGATCCTGTTTCAGACTGACAATGTGCCTGATAGGTGTAAATTATAGTATCACATATATTTAATTGAATTTGTTTGAGTGAAAAAAAATCTAAATATCACACACACAATCCTCATAAGAAAAAAAAATGGGAAAAAAAATCCTCTGCTCACTGACCCTGGACTTGGAATTCAGATTAATGAGTCTCTTCTGGTGCTAGGATTTATGTTTCCATAATAATTAGGGTATATCTCAAGATGATCCAATATCTCATAGGGTGTTAAGTGTGAAAACTGATATGGAATTAGAATATTCAAACAGCAGAAGGAAATCTATAGGTTTCATATATTTTCATATATATATTATATATATTTTATATATATATGTACACATAAACACACACATGCACACATAGAAGACATTGGCTTCTGTCTTAGCCCCCACCTGATACAATTCAACAATTGCTAGTAAATTAGGAGGAGGGGCGTATTGATGTACTGCTTGACTATAACACAAAGAAGTGTAGTTAGCAAAAAACTGCAGTGGGTAATGAACAGTATTTTAACTCGGCAGTTTAACCCCCGTGTCTGTCAGCTGTGACCTTTTACCAACCCCAATGAGAGTCTGATTTCTCACTTTTGCTACTCACTGCTGGATGAGTGAATGTAGAATTTGACAGCAAGAGGTTTTACATGAAAAGGAAAGGTACTTAAAAAGCATGTTTTGTGATGATAGGCTACATTTATTCGCTGTTCATTACGCTTGGTGCAGCAGCCGCGTTGGTGGATTGATTGGGTGTGAGCAGCTTGTCTGCTCTGGAAGTGAAGAGGCGTTATTGACCTGCATGGGAGCTGGAGTGACCTCTAGATGACCCCGTTTCACCTGAAATTGACCTTGAAAACAACCTAGGGTTCACTCCCATTTAAATAGGAGGGAAATTCTTCCAACAGCACGTAGATTATTAGAATTGATATATTGAGCATTTCCTCTTTTCCCCCATCTATACTCCACCCTCCTTTTCTCTTTCCCACTTTTTGCAGAGGTGCATGCTTGGGGGCAGGGGGGTAAGGCGAGCACTGGCTCCTACATCTCCAGACCCCGCAGCTGCACTGTCTGGTGTGTGTCCTGATTTATGGAGGGGGCCAACCAGACTTTGGACTGCTTGATGTAAAATTTTACCATTCATCATTATTGATTAGAGCCCACACTCTATGACAGAGCCCAAACCTTACTATGACAATTGCTATTTCAGTTGTTACGGTCCATAATGGGCCATAGGGATGATTTAAAGGAGCACAATAGCTATCTGTAATTACACATGAATAATCCATGAATTCTACCCCATGATGCTTATGATCAGACCCTAACAACCAGGGCGTGAGACATTTATTCTTGCTCTCTGTTGGCACCTGTGCCAAAAGTTGCCAATTTATTGAAGTTTAAACACAACAAGCTCACCTCCTCTCTTGTTCAAAATTTTAATTTTTAGTAAAAAATGAATCGCTTAGAAAAGAGATAGGAAATTGCATGTTTCCTGGTGATTTGATCAGTAATAGAACTTGTAGCTTACTACAAAAAGATGCTCAGACCATTTAATCCATTAGCACCAAGACCATATACTAGGAAAATTTCACAACTGCTGACAGAACCATAGGGAGGCAGAACACTTATTACTATTATTATCTGTTTGTTTTTACAAGTCAACATTTTGCTTTATACACAGATTTGGCCAGGAAATTAAGGAAAATAAATCAATATCCAATATCACAAGGTAGGTTTTATGATACGATGGAAATGTGATAGTTCTTATATAAGCATTAATTATTGTTGAAACTTAAAACAATAACCTGTTGGTTAATAATATGGGCACTAATAATAAAGTATCCTCTCATGTTGTGTCAAATTATGAGATGGAGAGAATAGTTGCCCATAGGCTGTGTACATGTGTGCGGTTCTTCATGTTAAAAGCACTAGCACCAAACGCTTTGTGATAATCCTATGTTTTGCTCCTCCAGAAATCTCCGCACCCGGAATACACCTTGGAGTGCAGGCTGTTCCCCAGAATAATAACCTTTTGATGATAATTTTAGAAATAGTCATTTTTTTCTTTGCTGTTTGCGGAAGACTCTAATACTCATGGATCCCAAAATGGAAAATCTAAAATTCATATAACCACCTAAAAGATGTACTCCATGTTGAGACTTTAACTTCCTAACAAGAGTGTGAGCCAACTTCTCGTTCCATTTCTTGGTCCCTCATGCCTGGTTTATATCAACGTTTTCGTAGTTCCCACCTATGTGGGGCATAACAGTGTTGTTTAATTCAAATACACTTATGGAGGGGGCCAACTTTTCAAATATTTACGTGCAGGGATACATGCTTATTAGCAATCTGGTGAAGTATTTGTAAGTCTGGATCAAAACATTTGACAGGATATTTATTGCATTGACTTGACCTATTTTCTTTCTAAAGCTCTCCCCCATAATTCTCATTTCATTTTATGTTAATCCTACGCATAAAGGGCAGAAGGCCGGATATTTGTGCATGATAATACTCTAGCATCCACACACAGGGATTCTACTGATCTGACTTCATCCCCACCGCCCCCAGTGTGCGAGAGGCGCTTACACCTGTGACTGTTTCCAAGCTCCACAAGGCCTAAGTTCACCAGCACATGCTAATCTATGGCACCTCACTTTCCTTCTCTCCATGACACTGATGAACCCTGCAAGGGTTCTCAGCAGGTGAGAGGACTTGCAAATTGCAATTATTCTAATTTAGGATCACACCGTGTCTGCTTAATCCTCGGGAACAGTTTCCTCCTTCAATTCATTCTAATGTTGAATCATGGTGTGGATACACCACCAAAAACCCTTCTGCAAGATTGCGATGCAAAATTGAAAAAGTAACTAATACAAATTTAAATCAAAGAAAACGTGGTTGATTTCCAATCACATAATTTTTTAGAGAATATTATTTTCTATTAATTGCTCACATTCGTCTGAACCTCACATAAGCACAAAACAGGAAAGTGTTTTTCTCGACAGCAAATTCTTTACAGGGTACCACAAAAATAAAGGCTCGTAATTGGTGTGACATTACAAAGCCATGTACTTATCTCGTCTGTTCTCTCATCTTCGTTCCTACCTCTCTATAAAGGATGAAGCAGTTTTGCCCAAAGGAAGAAATAAAAGGGAATCCTCGTTAAAAGGTACATTAACGAAAAAAGAACAGCTTTATTGGGGCATGTGCGGAAGGGGTGTTTGAGTAGTAAATGATAATTTACTTTTGAGGTATATTAAAAAGGTTTAATCTTACTGATCATGAGTTAAATTGGATGTTTTAATCAGTTAGCGAGCGCCAAAAATAATTATGCCAGAGCGCTTAGTCTGCAGAACGTGTACACAAAGCATATAAATCCTTTGCTTCCCCAGGGATTTCTCAGAATAACACACCACCAAAAGACAAAAGCGATATCAAACTCATATAAATTAACATTGCAAATGATCTGAAAAACACAATAAATAACACGATCCCATCACTTTGAATATACAGCACAGGGAAGGGTGTCCAACACAAACATACGCATTAATCTCCTAGATCCTTCCTAAACTTCTCGGTAAACTTTACTTCCCTTTACTTTCTGCAGTTCAACTCAAGGTCACTCTTTTCATGGCGAGAGCTGGGCTGGGTGACCATGCATAGAAATCTGGGTTCCTTTCAGAAGTGAATGTGAAAAATGGGATCATTCTCCTAATGAGCTTTTACTGAGCAAGTAAAAATAAAGGAATTGGAACCGATGGCTTTGAGAGTCTTTTTGAAGTTATGAAGTTTGAACTTCATAATTTTTAGATCAATGTTTATCGAAATTCAAGGTTATTTACAAAGGCAAAAACTAGAGATAAGATGACCTAGTGGTTTAAGACCTTGCCTCACAAAAAAGGAATTTTTTTAGTTTTATTCATATATATTTCATACATGTTTTATTGCATTTATACTTACGAATTTCATTGTAAGGGATGCTAATATAAATAAAATCATATTGTTAATTTTAAAAAAGATTATCATTAGTAACCTCTCTCACAAGTATTTCTTAAGTGTATAATTACAAAAAGTACATTCTTTGATACCTTTGTAAGTAGATGTAAAACTGTTCTGTTTGCTCTATGACTAATGTCTGGAATTGGATGACATCTGGAAAAGAAAGTGAAAGAGTACAAAGATATAATTAAAAGCTGCAAATAGATAAAGTTGCTTCAAGTCCTACTTTAGATCTCTTGTGATATACATTATGCGAACATAGTATATTCCAATTGTTTGATAAAATAATATTTTAATAATAATATCTTGACCATCTCTAAGATCAATTGAAAACTTTTAAAGTGCGAATAGAATTTCCTAACATGAGTAACAAAATTTCTTTGACTAGAAATTGTTTTTAGTCATTAATTCAAGTTAATCTTTCAGGTGTGAGAAATGATGGAAACTCAGGGAGACACACATAAACACGGATGCACACACACACAGACACACACACACACTTTCTTAAAACATATGTTTCTTTCTGAATATTGGACTTCATTCTGAAATTCATATGTTCAAGTCTGATTTCAAAACTTGTCATTTTCTGGAGGCTGATGATTACGGAAAGCTAAAAAAAGAGGAGACTGCGTTTGAGTGAATCGTGAGTTATACATCTGATGCTTTCCCCACCGTGTGGCTTAATTGGTTTACACTGATTTGGTACTGGGGTGTTTGGGGATAGCATGGGGGCTTTGCTGCAGATCTGAGCAGCTGCTTGATTTGTTAATGAACAAGATGATCAGTAGCCAACTGCTCACAGCTGAAAAACTGCATGCTCCTGGTTAGTCCATTCGAGAGGGAATATTTCAAACATGAATTTTGTGTTTGACACTCTTGCCTCTTTGAGCAAGTCTGCCCCTTTAGTAGTCCAGTTTCAGTACATACAAAATTAAAATTACTATATACAAAATTTGTACATGACATAAGAGTAAATAATGTTAAGAGTTCAATAAGATTATTCCTTTGATATACACAGGACAAAATGGGTTCCAGTTATCAAGGGCTTCAGTTGTCACTATTATTTTGGGGGATCCAACACTCCTTTTAGAAACTCGTAAACAATAGTGATATATGCCAAACACACACACACACGCTTCTGCAAACAATACATAGGAGTTCAAGTCCTGCAATAGAAATAAATTCCTCTTAGTACTGATGAGAATGCAAAAATAGACCCCAAAAGTTTTTGACCAATCAGAATGGAAAAAGCCAACTCTGTACCATGTTAAATACTTTGCTCCAATAATAGGCCATATCAAAGGGACATAAGAGACATATATTTATAGAAGGATTATATGCATTCATTTGCATTGCCTCTTCTAGAATAAAGGTTGCTGGATGACTATATTTTTAATATATTTACAAAATAGATTATTTTGTTGAATTTTATTTTTTCTAGATTTCCAACATAATTTCAAAGGTAAGCAACATAGTTAATATATATATATTCTAATATTTATACAGAAAGTAAAAATAAACTCAATGGTCTTATGCCTTTCTGTGTGTTATCCTTATATTCTATCTCAACAGGTCCCTTCAGTATTATTTGATGTAAACAAGATGCTTCAAGTGATTAGATAGTCCCAGCCCTTAGTTTTAAACTTTAATTTTATTTTGTTTGCTGTAGATTCAATATGCTTCTATTGAGAGAATATATACAAAACAATCAATTGCTGACATACTACGGAAGATATCCCACTGAAGTTCTGATCATTTGAATTTAGGTAAAATTTCATTTCTAATCTTTTTATTTGATATGTTATAACTAACAGATACACTGTTATCATCATCTCATTTCCAAGGGATACTGACTTCATTAACATAACTAATACTTGTTCTTGATTTCTTTACATTCAGTCTGAAACAGGTATTAAAAAATTACCATCAATAACACCCATGGTGGTCAGACATGGCATAGTCATTCCCTTGCATATGCCTTTAACTCGCCTGGTCCTCTTTTGCTTCTGGCTAGATCCAAATTTCCTACTCTGTCCCCACAAAACTAGATGTTGCTGTAACAAAACTCTCCATTTGGCTGACGGCTCTCACTTTATATCCATGTTGGTAGCCTGCAGTGGGCTCTGAGCTACGTCAACTGATCCTTGACTAGGTCTCTAGTACATTCGCATTTCTACTCTCCTACACAAGCATCTCACGATTTTTTCTGTTCTCAAACTTCGACACTCTCTCTTAAGATCACTGTCACCAGAAAATGCTTCTATTTGATCACAACTATCTGACTATAAACTCGGCAATTTATTCCAAGTCCACGTCGTATTTGACCTATGTGTAACCAGTCTGGTTGATTCTAGATGATGAGGGCTTAGTCCCTCGCCAATGCCTTTGCCTTCACCTCGTCACAGGCTCTAGTTTCTCCTCCGCCTGACTAAAGCCTCCTTCTCTGTCTTCCTTACACTAATCCTTCCTCACCTGGAGGCCTGGATGCTGCTCATAACTTATTCTTTGATTTCCTTTCTGTGCAACCTTTCTTGTATTCTCATATAATTCCAGAGATTCTGTACACTTAAAACTTCCAGTGCTTATTCCTAACTCGCATCTCTCTCCTAAACCTATGACTTGGCATTGCCATCGAGTGCGTAATAGACAATTTCAACATAGTCCAAATCCGATCTCTAAATCTGCTTGAACTTCAGCCATATCTTACTCCTTCATACATTCAGGCCAAAAGTGAAGTTTAATCCATCAGAAAATTGTATCAGCTTCTCCCCTGACCATGTAGAATGCAAATACTACTATGGTCTCTACTGCCGCCACCCAGGGCAGAATGAGAAACTTCTCACACCTCTATTTTAGTAGAGGTAGCTAGTTCTGCTCTCCTGCAGTATCATCTTTTTATATGAACCAGAGTAATCCCATAAAAGGAGTTGTGTTCTTGTCCTATTACTGCCCAAACTCAGCACCTTAGCATAGCTTAAAAATCTAAATATTCACAGAGGCTTGATAATTCTCATCATATTTCTCACTACTCCTTGTTTCACTTCCTCATTCTACTCTAGCCATATTAAACTCTCTGAATTTTTTAATTGAGAGTATTGCTACAGTCATTTCACCTCTCTGGAACATTCTTTCCGCAGATATTCCAGCAGACTAGTGCTATTTAATTTCAAATCTTTCATTAAGTCTCATCTAAAAAACACATTCCTTATACAGTCTCCTAATCCTTCTCACTCTACTCTCATTTTGTAAAATTCGATTGCTCTTGTCAGCTTCTAAGTTATCTGGTAATTTAGTTATTAATAGAGTTTTTGAAATGTCTGTTTTTCTCTTAAAGAGTTCTTATTAAGTATCTTGAAATCTGTGTGATTTAGTTTGCAATCCTTAATTTAAATCCAAATATTTCAGCTCAATAGCTCCATTGTCCCCAAACCCCAGGCCATGCGCTGGTGTGGTCAGCAGCCTTGGAGAGAACAGGACACAGGGTCGATAAGAATGGAGCAAGACATGAGCTGGAAGCAGAGCTCCAATCCCTGTCAGAAGCTCCTGATGGGTTCTAATGCTGCTTTGACAGAGGCTGAGCTTGGCTCCCTGCTCCCCCGCTGCTGCTGCTCTCCGTGGCAAAGCTGTCCTCCAATAACCAACGGCATCACCAGTACATGCATCCACAGCCACCACCACCACCATGCCCACCAACACCGCCTACCAACCACCACCACCACAACCACCATCCACATCTTTGGGAGAATGGATTCAACTTAACCTGTCCCTGTGTGGAAAAGATGGGAGACCATTGCCTTAAAGGATCTCTGGGGATTCTTATCTGGTGATCTGCGAGAAAAGACTGGAAAACATTTGGGAGTTTTTCCAATGAAATTGACAAGTCTCTTCCCACTCATGAGAGGACCTGGCAGTAGACTAAGTTTCCAATTAAATTGTTGTGTTTTATTCTGAAATTGATATAAGATGCTGAGCTCTTCCACATATTTGAAAAGCATTTCTTATGAGAAATTAGAAAAAAATTGACATCAGGGGAGATGAATTTTTTTAAGTGAAAAATACAAAAAGGCTAGTGGTGCACTGACACACTTCAATGGTGGCTTTCTTGTTTTCCTAGAGGCAGTGAAAAGAAAGGTTTGTGATTGGAAAGGCCAAGTAGTCAACGAATTATTATGAGTTATATGCTTATCATGTTCTGTGGAGTGATGAGTCAGAGGGTAGAGGTGGAGTTGGGGCAAGTTGAGTCTGGAGTTATAAATGAATTTTAATCTTCAGAGCTGGATATCTTTTCTGTGATTAGCAAGAAGTGGGAGCCATCAGTATATAGCAAACTCAAAGAGACAAAAATTATATACACTAACAAAAATATTAGATTTAACACAGTTTATAAAAATATATTGCTCAATTATAAACATTACTATATGTATATCTCCAATTTACCTTTGGAAATAAAATAATATCAGGAATAGAGAAATAAATTATTTTAAGATATGCCTTTTTTATCTCCAGTTCCACCAGACAAATGTTTCTAGATTTTGGCAAATACTTCCCAAAACATATATGTTTGTATTTGTGTGGTGTGTGTGTGTGTGTGTGTGTGTGCGCGCGCATGGTTTTTAATTCATATGTGTGTCTACGTATATACATGCACACACACATGTATGTAAGAGTGAAGTGCTACTTTTAAAAACTATGTAACATTCAGATTTAATACATTTAGGGCATTTAATTAGTATATATTTCAAAGTGGAATTTATGGTTTCCTGCATTTTAGTTTGGGTAAATATACACTCAGATTCTTGATATTTAAGGCATCAATAAGAGATTACAAGGATAAAGTAGTAGATTTTCAATTTCTTCATAAGATACACTATTTAAAATGAGAGGAAAATGCCAGTGAATCAAAAAACAGATCACTCCAGGTAGAACTGAGTGGCTCTCTCTCATAGTGAAAAACCTGAGGAAAAACCACAAAGCCCGCGAGACCCTGTCCTGAGGGCGTCAGTCACTGGTGAGGCCCTAGGAGCTGGAGTGCTTGAAGCGCTGGGGAGGAATCATCGTGCGTGGATGGGCTGACTTCTGCGACTGGTTTCAGCGTGAGGCTTGTATCGCTCCTAGGCCTGGATGGAACCTAAGCAATGAAATTCTGAACAAAGAAGAAAGCAGGGAAACTAAAGGAATGCTCCATCAGACATGGCAGGGAGCCTTAAATGGATGACTGGGCTTTAGCTTTGAGAATGACTAGGTTTTCGGTATGTAGAGAGTAGCAGACTTAAAATCATCCAAAAAAAATCCCAGCCATTTTATGCATTCCTCTAACCCCAGAAGGGAGGCTGAGGCGGGAGAATCATAGATTTGAGTTCAGCCTGGGCAGTTTTGGTTTTAGTGATGCAGTGAGATTCTGTCTCAAGATGAAAGAAAATTAGAAAAGAGAAATTTTGAGTTGTGGAGGTCCTAGGTTCAATCTCCAGTATCACTTTAAAAACAAAAACAAAAAAGTCACTGTAGAGCATAAAATCTCTGAAGAGGAGACTGAGATTCTTACCAACCTTAAAAAGCAAAAATTAGAACGTAAGACCTTATAGAAGAACAACAGCCAGAAGAATTCACCATCTGCCCCTTTAAAGCCTCTGAGATCTAGGATGAAGCAGCGCTAGGATAATTCTTTCTAGAGCTGCAACACAGCATTTTTCAATACATCTTTCAATAGAAATAATATCATTTAAAGACTCTGCAATTTTTATTCACAACGTCTAGGATTTTATCAAAAATTATTTGGCTTATCAAAGGCAAAAAATGTGCCAGAAATCCAGGAAACCACGGGTGAGGGGAATACAGAAAAAGAAATCAACAATACAAAATTATAACAACAACAGAAGTGATCTAAAAACCGCCTTATTATTAGAGTTAACAGATGGTGATTCAAAGATAATTATGGTAAATATAGTCACAAAAATAAAAGAAATAAAAGCAAATGAAAATTTTATCAGTGAACTAAAACATTTAAGAAGAATCAAATGGAAAATCCATAAAGAAAAAAAGAAATATCTGAAAACATGAAAAATTTAAATTAGCAGCGTATTAGATAAAGCAGAATATTTTCCAACACAATGAAATACATCCAGAATAGAGTAAAACTGACAAAGAAAAGGGGTTGGAAACACTCACGGAACAGCATAAAAAATTGAGGAACATTTAGAAAAAAATGTCTGACATGTTTCAGCTGAACTTTAAGGGGGAGAGGAGTCAGGAGGAAGAGCTGGAGAGATGAAAACTGAGTTAACAGTAGAAGAAATATTAGATATAATTGTCCAAAAATAGTAAAAGATATAAACTTATGCATCCATGAGATATTGTGAATCTCATGCAGAAGTACTAAAACAAAACAAAACAAAACAAAACACCAACCAAAACTATAGCAAAGTGCACTAGAGCAGGTCTCTTGCAAACCACAGGCAAATAAATCTTAATTAACAAATGACCTATACATATACACACACAACTATGAATCTAAAAACATTTTAAATGAGAAAGCTGATATAAAATTGTGCATCATTACACTTTTACTATATTGAAACATAGTTACCCTTAATTTTAGTGCTAAAAGTGAAAAGAATAGATTATAACTACAAAAAGTTACATGTAAGTGATGTATAGGATTTAATAATGTTCTTTTCTGGATCCGGGTGCTCTTGGCTACACAGGTGCACCAATTCAAGACATATGTCTAGATTAAATATCTTTTACCTTACTATAAATCGGCATCATGTGCAAAAAAAAAAAAAAAAAAGACACTTGAAAATTAAGTCTCAAAACAATGGAATGAATAGAAAAAGCGTGGCCAAGTAAGACAATAAACAGGATTTGGGCCAGTGGGATATTTTCTAAGATAGAAAACTCACAATGAAATGCAATAACAGTTATTATTAGGTAGTCTAGAGTAAATTTCTGATAATGAATGTGAAGATTTTGTTAAAAATATTTTTAAACCTTGTGAAATTCTGATTTGAGATACTGACATGCTTTAACACAAAGTTGATTAAAAGGGTAAAAACCTAGCTAGATGACGTTGGGCTTGATTAACATGTGTGTGCATTGACTGTATTTTGTCAACTTGATGGAATTAGGAACCACACCACCATTGGGATTAGGATTTGTGAACCATGCCTAGATTGGGGATCAAGAACTGGTCTGGATTAGAGTGTGGGTCATTTGTGGGCTGGCCAATGAGAGAAGAGGACCCACCCAGATGTGAGAGGGCCGACTGGAACTTCGAGGGTATAAAAGGGAGGAAGAGGGAAGATTGTTACAGCTTCTTCCTCTGGGAAAGCTCTTGCCTTTGCAATTGTCTATAGATGCTGATTTGCTACACATCGCAGATCAGATAGTCAGAACAGAGTCGCTCCAGTCTCGACTTGGGCCTGTCTGCCTGTTGCTGCTCTTCAGTCGTCCATCTTCACTTCGGTCTTCGCCCAAGATCTACAGCAGACTCTCACCTCTCCGGCTGTTCTGTAGTCCCACGCGGGAGATCTACTTTATGGCTGAGCCACCATCTAGGACCATCTTAATCCTTGGATTTGTAAGCCTTCCTAATGGACCCTTTTGTGATAAAATCTGTAAATTCTGTCTTTTGAAAGAACCCAACCTAATACAACACGTGTGAGGCCCTGTGTTCAATCCCCAGCATCCCATAACAAAGCAACACAACTCTATAATGGTAGTAAAGAACAATTAATAATTTTTGAAGTAGATAAATCTTCTAAAAGTTTAATGGGTGTCAAGAAAGCAAAAAAGGAAAAAGCCAACACAATAATCCTATCTGAGTTTTAAATAAAAATCACATACAGTATTATCATTCTTTTTAGCACAGTGCTGCCAACTGTATAATTTTCTCGTTGATTTCCTTCTTTTTCAAACTTTCTAGAGTGTTTGACAGATTTAAATAATGCTATCAGAATTTAAATGGAAATAGAAACAAAATGTGAATCACACAAATCAGTGGGGGTGTTTATGTTTAGGGAGAGAATTAAAATCTATATTTTTAAAGAATATAATTCTCATTTATTTATAAGGATTACAGACACGCTCCACAATAAAGGATGTGACAGAAAGCTGGTTCAGCAGCAATAATAGTAGGTGACATATTAGCAATATCACTAAGTGCCAACCAAAGTCTTTCACACTTACTATGCCAAGACTAAAATAGAAATCAGACACATGTTTCTATCAGACGGGAGTTCAATGGTAAGATGCAGCTGTTTCCTTCAGCACAGATACTGAAGACTTCGTGAGGTTACAGCATTCACTGATAATCTGAATTCAAGTTACATTTTGATTAACCTGATGCACCAAAAACCTAGGAAACTAGGTGAGTTCAAGTTTTCATGATGCTAAATGCACAGGCTAGAAAACTCTATATGACTCTGTAGAATTGTATCTATTTAGTCCAATTGGGCCCTACTAAGTACTGAGGGAAAAGACTGATCTATGTCTCAGCATCATTCTCTGGATCACGGTTAGCATTCGAATGTGAACTTTTCCTGAAGACACTCTCCCAGCTAAACAACTGGGATTCCCAGCTTCCTTGGCAAGGGTGGACAAGTGACTAAGATTGAATTCCAACATTCAAATGCAGAAAGGACACCCTGCCTGTTTCTCTTCCCCTGCCACCTCCCATACCTGCCCCACTAGTCATCAGGAACCAAAGAGGCACATCCTAGGAGTGCACAAGGATTGAGGTATGAAAAAAAAGAAGGAAAAAAAACCTCAGTCCCTGAAGCATCTCTTGGCCTGCTAATGAAGTCTGCCCTACTTATCACCCGTTAGGCAACACAAAATACCTAACCAGTCATTCTTCCATTTTGTGCTATGATACATACTTGTACTGAAGACCAACTTCAAATGGTTAAGGCTATTCCTCCTACTGAAGTCACTACCAGTACCGGAGTGGTGCTAGAGCTTCTGCTCTCTGCTTCATTGAGTTAGCAACAGAAAAATAGAAATGATATGCTTGGGGCTTCTGAGACTCCTGAGATTCTAACCAAATTGTCTTTCATTTATGAGAAAACGATCTATCACTAAGTTTACATAACAAAGAAGGCACTTAACAATAGGAAAAAGTTTCCATTCAAACAGGTTTACCACAGAACTCAAGTTTCAGTGGGTAGTTGATTGTTTCAACCAAAGCACTTAGTCTTGTTACACTAACAGGAACAAATACATATCTGTTCTAACCCAATATATTTATATATGTTTGTGAGAAACCGAGTTATCATTCTGATATGGAAAATTTTCTCTTTGAGCTGCATTCTACAGGTATTTAATTCTTGTATACTTTTGAACACACCCAAGACATTTAGCAACAAGTGTTAGAAACTGTAGGTTCAAGTATTTACCACAGTCACTCATATTCTTCCTTGAAAATTTCTCTGGGCTTCCCCATTCTTTAATTCTGCTAAAACACTTTCTTGGTTTCCTGGCCTTCATACCCAAAATTGACTCAATGCTTCTTGTCAATTGTATATGGTCCCAAATTCTTTACAAGTCCATCTGTGAGTAAATCCCTTTAGCCCTTCCTCTCTGCCCTACTCCCACCATAGTGCAGATTGTGAGTTACTCTAATCAATAGAATGTGAGAGAAATTCTGCAAGCTCTGGATCCCAGGCCCTACGACACCTAGTAGTTTCTGCCTTCTGACAACATTTCCCTGAGATTTCACTGTGAGGAGTTTATGTAAACTCCTGGAAGAAGCAGTTACCTGGAAAGAAGCAGGTAACTGGAGAACAGAGGCTCGCTCACCAGCCAACAGCCTGCACCGTATGGCAGGTTGAGACTATCTTGGACATCGTACTTAGCAGATACCCGACTGACATTCAACTGCGTGAGAAACTGAGAAACAAAATAAAATCAGCAAATAAACCAGCCTTGTGGTGGCAGAGGCCTGTTATCCTAGCACTCTGGAAGGCTGAGGCAGAAAGGTCACAAATCGAAGAGCAACTTAGAGACCTACCAAAACCCTGTCTCGAAATGAAAACTCAAAAATGAGCTTAGGATGCAGCTCAGTATGAAGGTCTTAGGTTGGATCTCCAGTTTTAATAAAATAAAACACATGAAATAAAATAAATTCAGCCAATAAATTACCTTTAGATCATAATTTTATAGGTAGTAGTCAGGGTAGTAAATTTGATATTTTAAGTCTTGAAATTTTAGGTCAGCTTCTTAGCAGCAAAAGATCGTTGATGCAGTACCCAAAAGTCCTGTCTCCCACCAGATCCCTGGACTGGGGACCTGGATTCGCGTCATTAACTTTGTGCTGAGTTTTCTGAAATAGTTAATATTATAATAACTTGATTCATATTTTCACATCGTCTTCATGTTTTGCATCTACAGTCAAAATATTCAGTCCCTCCGCCATCAATGTCCTGACCCCACTCAGGCACTGGCACCTGCCCAAGGACTGCTTACTCCCCAACCTCCAGCTATGGAGCCACAGAACTGGCCTGGGTTAACAGACAGAAGGAAACTTCCAGCTGGCACTCAAATTGCCTAGTTAAAGTTCTTTAATAATTCTTTCAAAAAGTACATTAATTATGTATTTGAAAATGGTAAGAGATGAATAGACAGAGAAAATATTATACCTTAAACTCAACTATGGAGAATTTATTAAATTAAAAATTTAAGAAAAATATATATGGGCTGACATGCAAAACTCTTGAAGGATAAATGTGGTTTATATACCGACAACCAAGCTCCTTTCGGTATGGTTTTGGTGAGGTTTTTAACTAGAGGAAGCTAAAGGCTCCCCCTCATTCATTCTCCATGAAAACCTCCTCTTCTACTAAGAAGGTCTGTTAGTACCTTCTAACCACATTTAAGCCTTTAAGTTCCCAAGTTGTTTGCAGCTTGAAGGACAGGCTCAGTCTATTACTGCTCAGAACCTAGCCAAGGTCGTGGAGATTCTGGGTCAAGGTGCTATAGTAGAATCCATTTCTCAGGAGAAACACTGCTAAGTATATATGTGAAGTTACAATGTGTTTCTATAAGATACCAGGATTGTTGGAAAATTGTCTTTGGAATTGGCATCACGAAGTGACCAATGCAGGTGTCACTAAACACTTTATGCTGTTTTTGTTTTTTTATAGAACAAAGAAAAGCAGAGTAGGCTGAGTTTTACATCAAACCTTTATCCTTTAATTATAGGTCCTTTATTTCTCACTTTCCCCATTTTATTGAAAATCTGTTACCCACAGATTTATAATAATTCAAAGAATTCCATTACCTACCCTTCCGAAACCCTACAACTTAGCCACTCTCTGCTTATTTACAAAAATCTCCTTGCTGCTTCTAACCATCCACCATTCTACACAAAACCATTGTGGGGATTTTGTAAATTTCCAGTGTCTAAGTAAATGAAGTGGAAGAATTTTTAATAGCCTCTTCTGTCTCACTTACTAAATACTTAAAATATTTTCTCACTTCATGGTGTTTCAAGACTGTACTTAGAAGCAGGAATGCACTTTACAGAGGGTCATGTGGAACAATTTACATTTCATATTATTCTTTGATCAAAATAAAGCTCAGGTAACACACAAAATGTGGAAATGCCATGATGTTTTCGCCAAAGTAGTCCACATTCTACATGTTCAACAATGGGCAGACAAGATTAGAGTTTGCTTCTCCAGACTTCCATTCTGTACATCGGGCCGACTTAGCAATCAACTTTGCCCCGCTAGCTGCGTTAATTCCTGCTTCCCACCACGAGAAGGATATGGTGCTTACCTTAGGGTAATATCTTAGTAATTTCACATGAAGTCAGGCTTATTGATTTTTATGTGCACCCTCAATTTAATCATTGATCCTTGGACATTTTTCTGGGCCTAAAATTCCACATTGTTCTCAAGTTTTAGAAATTGTTCACTTTCCTGGAATTTGCTTCTGCAGACTAAGCTTTGTTTTGCTGATGTGAAACTTCGCAAAGACCACAGTGTGTTGTTCCAACTCATATTTCCGCAGAGACCATTTTATTCTTTACAAATATTGCAAGCAATTGTGTAGAGCGATAATGTCAAATATGACCATTTTGTGAGTTTAAATAATACTCATATGTTTTTCTTCCTTTAATGTCAAAAAATATAGCATTGACTTTAGTCCTTTCGAGGAGTGAATATAATCACTGTGCAATACTGAATTTATTCTTTGAGTTTATTTCACAATATTGTAGAATATTTCATTTAAATCTATTTGAATGAATCAACTATCTATCTACCCAGCAGTAAGTGATGCAAAGATGTCCAACATGATTTTTGTCTTATTTCTATTGCATTTCCCTGGTTCAGATTTTTTTAATTTTGGAAAATTAAAGTTGATCTCATGAATGATTTCCTCTTTTTTTCTTTTACCTATAGTTCTAAACTCACAAAATGCTCATGTTTCGCATCATCACTCTACACAATTGTTTGTTGTATTTGCAAAGAATGAAGTTTTCAGTTGGAAAGATCTTAGGATGTGAATGTGCCAAATGACGAAGATATCAGCCAGGAATTTTCCCTTTTTCTTTTTTAAAAGAATTAACTGATTATATTTCTGATATTTCTTCTTTTCCTTATCTTTTATTTCCTTTTTATACTCATCATAGTAAAGTCTTACTAGATCCTTCAGAGCATTTTCCTTTTACTGAAGACTGAAATAAGAATTTAAAAACTGTACAAAAGCAGCCGTTGTGCTGTTTTTGTAAAATCATGTTCTCTTTAATCGGTCCTTTAACATTCCCTAGAAATAAAAAAATCTGTTTCCCCTACTAGAGGAATTAGGCTCTAAAGAGATTGTTTTAGTTTGCTTTTGTTTATAATCTCTTGTTCACTTTCAACTGCAGAAATGATTTTGTTGTTTACATTAATCTATGGTGGCAGTATTAACTTCACATCAAACATAAATATAATTATTGATCATTACCAGCTGTAATTCAGTGTTAGAATTACAGATTTACATAATTGTGCTATTAAGTATAAACTTGAACTTCATATCTGGGGTCACAAATAACTGGAGGCAGTAGAGATAGAAAATTCTGATGATATGTCATTCATATTTTAATACATGCTGTTGCAATTTTGATCAGTGCTAATGTAAATATTTTTATGTACTTTACAGCAATGAGATGCTAATGGGTGGAAATTACAGCAATATTGATCTAGCTAATAAAATGTAATACATTAGTGCGGAAGGATATTTATTATGTGCTTCAACTATGGCCATATATCATCTGCCCAAGTAACATAAGCTCCATCACGAGTGAAAAAGAATTTTAAAACAAAACCCCATGAGCAAATTCCCATTCTCAATTATGATTTTTTTGCTCTGAGCCTTTCATACTGTTGCAGATTTAAGAATGGGCAAGGCCATTTCTAAAATAAGAGCATGAAAATATTCTCTCATGTTATTATTATATGAAAACACTCCACAGTAATCAACCAACAAAGAAAAATTTTGTCTAGAACTATTTCTAAAAGCTACACAATAACTGCAGCGTTTTTTGTCTCAATAAATGTACTATTTATAGACCCTGTTGCAAGATTTCATTTGCAGCCTTTGCATTCATTTAGTTAAAATGCCTTACCAAAAAATAACAATGTTTGAGAGCAGAATTTTGAGAGATGGAGTCTGGACTATGAAGTCAGAATCTCAGTAGATTTCTAATTTTTTTCAACATGTCCCCATTTTATCTATATGTATAAATGTGACACATAATATTTACATTGATCTTGAGTATTTTGTGCACATACATAATGTGGCAAACTAGAAATGCTTCCTCTCTCCCTTTTCGATTAATTTGAGATTTATTTGTTGGTGCTATTTTTGTCAAAAGAGAAAAATAATTTAAACATTAGTTTATTTACTTTTTTGATTTCTCTATTTTTTGAACCACCTCAGCTTGCCCTTCCGTGGGTCAAAATCGAGTCTGTAACAATTACGGTATATTTGACTCAATCAAACTATTTTTCCAAATCTATGTCCCGAGGTCAATGTACCTTTCTAAATATTTTTCTTGAAGTCACTACATACTAATAACCCAAATTCCAGACTAGGCCAAAAGCAAAAATAAAGTAGCAGTTTCTCTGATTTTCCCTTGTTTTCAATTCTTCTGCACTAACTCAATGTTTATCTGAAATCCTCATTGTACCCGTATTGTCATACATTGAATTCTATTAGGTAGCATTGATGTATCTTACTATCTTCATTGGAAAAATTAACGGGGCTTTTGTGTGCTGATATATGTATTACTTTTAGGTTGTTTGTTACAGAGGCCTTATCATAAGTCTTAGATTAGTTGGATAATTCTCTATGTTCTTATCAAAATCCTGCTTAGTGTGTATAAAATTTTAGAATTGGGCGTCAATTTTAATACAAACACAACCCTTATTTTTCACTGAATCTATATACCACGTTGGGAGAATCAACATCTTAACCCTGTTGGATATTGTAATTTGTGAACATGTGAGATCCACATTTAACCAAATATCAGGGAAAAGTTTTGGAGTGAAAATGTGCTTTTCTCTCTCCTCCCAATTCTGTCTAGAAGGTCAAGTGATGATGTTCCTAGTCCAGCCCCAAGACATGTGTGGTAGGTTTAAGAAGTTTTCTGCCTCAACGCTAAGAAGAGATAGAGGTTTCATCTACTTTTAGTGACTGGGCTTTGCCTAGAACTAGTGAAAAGTAGATTGATAAGTCCCACCTCAGACACAGCCTGGGTGTTTCTTACAGGGGTAGCGTGTCACATGCTAGCATATACACTAAGTTGCCAACCATACTAATAGTTTTATTTAATATTTTACCCCTTACTTTCTCTTGTGACATTTTATTGCCTACTACTTACTAAAACACGGTGATAACAGCTAATATCTTTATTTTCTACATGAAAGAAAAATTAAATATGAAAAAAAATTTCCTCATCGAAGCACATAAAATTATTTTTAAAAAGAAAAACACATATATTTTTAGGCACAAGTTAGCAATCTCTTTATTGTTGTGTTAATATATACTTGGGAAGGGAAAACCAACTTGAGCCAAGAAACATACAGCTAGATTGTAGCTATGGATATAGGCAAATGAGTTTTACTTTTAAAACTAAATTGTTTTGTTTTCTTTCTTTCATTCTATTTCCTTCCTTCCTTCCTTCCTTCCTTCCTTCCTTCCTTCCTTTCTTTCTTTTTTTTGAGATGGTGTCTCATTCTGTCGTCTAGACTGGTCCTGAGCTCACTATATAGCCCAAACTGGCTACAGACTCACAGCAATATTTCTGCCTCAGCCTCCCAAGTGCTAGGATTAAAGTCTTGGGCCACCATGCCCAGCTTAAATTGTTTTCAGAAGTGATATATGTCATACCCAGAGAATGAAAAGCTTCAAATGCTTCTTGCTCCATCATGAGGTTGGTAATATAGAAAGGGCTAGGTTAGCACTGCTCCAAAGCTACAACTAAAATGCTCACTCTCTTGCTCTGTAATGATTATCTGTTATTATCTCTTAATTCTTTCATAAGGGAGCAAAACCTCATCAGGGCACTAGCCACCAATCACATGATAGTTCTCCAAGTGAACTAGAAGCAGTGCGTGTAGACTTCTCACTCATATTTCTCAGAAATGACTGCAAAAAATGCCCAAAAAACAACAGTCTGAGAAAAGTGAGGAGTGACTAGCGCTTCCCAGCCTGTGTTCCAGTCACCTCCTGCCCCAACTCAGGGCAGGAACAAGCTCCTCGATGCTTTTTCCCAATGGGTCATGTATCTTTGAGGTACACAGCTCAGTGTATGTATTAGCCAAAGGTCCTTTGGGTATGATACAAGTGGATCAAGCACAGATAAGACTCCCACCTGTCCTGGATGGTTTTCTGAGACTGTGGAGCTGGTTCACAGTGAGTCCCACCCAGCCATCCATTGTGCCTTGCTACCAATGCTGTCCTAGCCAGAGTACATGTGTGTATTTTGCCAGGTGTGTGCGTGTGGGGGGGGGGTGTCACTAGATCCACACAAGATTATAATTAGCATAGGTCAACATGCTTCACAACTGTTAATTCCTCTCCTCAGCAATAACACTTTTATTTTATCGAAGGTTTGGAGATTATTTTATAATCCATCCAACAACTAAATGACATGTGAGTCTTGTTATATTCCAGGCATTTGGACTAGGCACTAGATATGAAGAAAGAATGTAACCATAATACAAGTACTTTATAGAACCAAATGGAGTGACACTGAGAGTTGGGCAAAGGCACGACAGAGAGGGTGCAGGGTGGCCAAAATGGAGAGAGGAAGGGATTGTAAATTTGATGTGATATATATGTGTACAAGTACTCAAGCACAATGTAGCCATCATACATCATATCACACACACACACACACACACACACACACACACACACACACACACACACACACACATATATATATATATATATATATATATATATATATATATATATATATATATAATATTGGCATAGTAAAAATGGAGAAAATCATGGAAAAAATGAACCCTGAATAATGGAAATAGTGACTGGTACAGTAAGGTTGCCTTAATGGCAGGGAGAAAAAAGTGTCACAGTTGTAACATCCAGTCAATGGACACAGTACTTAAAATTGTAGAATCTGAATGCAGAGTTAGCTCTTTATTCTGTGCAGTGTCCACTGTGTACTCTGTACTGTAAAGACTTGGGAAACCACTTGACTTTTCTGCGACTCAGTTATTTTCACTTACTCCAGAGACATGAAACACACCAGAACAGGATTCCATGTCAAACAACCAAGGTTTATCTAACTTCCAATACTTCTATTTTCACTTTACATCTGCGGGCTTTGCATAAGTCTGCCAATTTCACGTAGTTCAATTGATCACCCGGTGCTTTCAGGAATGCTCAGTTTGCCACTTAGCTCACACATTAGAAGAAGAAACAAAAGAATGGACAGAATGTGCATAAGAAAATACATGAGAAGTTTTAGTTATTGGTGCTACAGTTTAGTTTTCTTTTAAGATACTTGCTTGTTTATATTACTTAAGGTTTCCTTTCTTGAAAAAAATCAAGTAAAGATTAAAACACACACACACACACACACACACACACACACACACACACACGTCTCCTTTCCGCTGTTTCTTCACGGTAACTCACTTTCACCCTCAGCCAAGAGCTGTGTTTCCTAAATGTCTTTGGTTGCACTGTTGTGGCTGCCTCGATGTCCTCAATTTAAAATGTTTACCTTTCATAATCACTTTAAGTTGGGGAAAGAAACAGAAGCCACCCAGTAGCAGATCCAGTGAATGAGGGGAGGGAAACACACCATCATTATTTTTACCAGCGTGACTTTTTTTTTAAGATGACACTTGGGAGCAATATTGACTATATTTTTGATTACACCTTTAAAAAATATGAAAGAGGACTTCAAAACTGCTCCAGAAAGTCACAAAAATGATGAAAGAAGGAGCCTGTTTTGAGGGGAATTAAAGGTAATGTGTCATTTGTAATAATTTTTAAAACCTTAAACACTCCCCATTGTGTGGGTCTCCCCTCGCATGCTCCTTCGTCTTCCAGACTCTCAGGGATCCTAAAATTCTTCCTTTTCTCAATTACCCCATTTACAATGTTAAACTCACATCCTACTCCATCATGGGACCTTTCATGACCACTAGTGTTGACTGGCCTTCCGGCATAGGTCACCCGTATTTCCTTCCTCTGGCTCCACTGTACTGATAACCTTTTTTTTTTTTATTCATCCACTAGACTACATCCTAAACTAATGCATGGATTTCTATGTCTTTGGTTCACTGTGATATTCCCTAAAACTATGTTTGCTAGGTAGTAAGTGTCTAGTTAACATTGGTTGGATATTTTCCTAATTTGTTTACATGTTTTTCTTCTTCTACTAATCTACAAATCGCGTGAGTTCAGAAGCCTTGTCTTGCTAATTTTTAGGTCTCCCTCAGAAACCCCAACATAAATAAGTGATTAATTAGTGTTTGCTGAAGCTGTTTGATTAAAATAGTCTAAAGTTATTCCACAATATTTTGAAAACCCTACTTAATTTGCATCGAGATGAGAAATCAGAGACTTCACTGAATTTTCCAGCTTCATTAGCCTTTGAAGTTATTACTTTGCTCTTACTCAGGCATCAAGCATTAGAGATCCTCCAGAGAGAGATATGGCTTCCCACGGATAAAGGACCAGAAATCCTTCCAGGAGGATCACTGGACTCACTCTCAGGGTACCATACCCAATATCTCACACTCAAAGGTAAAATGAAGTTTTATTAAGAGAGACAGAATATAATGAATCTGACGAACATTCTCTTTTTTCTCTTTCTCATTTTATTAGCCTTCTGAAAAAATATATAGATGATGAAGCATCTACTTAGCGTATTGGGGTATTAGGCAGCTACGTGGAATCCAGAAAATGCGACAACAAAGTAAATTGTTCTTGATAAAAGGCAGCATCAGGAAAGGCACCAATCATGCAAAAGGCTTTTTAGTCCTAACTGGATTCACTTGCCATGTGAGTTGCTGTGTCCTTTGCATTTAAAGTTTCTTCATTTGTAAAAGAGGATAATGATGCAGCCCTCTTCACAAGATCACCGTGTCACTTAACTAATTAATACTGTAATTATAAAGTACTTAGAAAATATAATGCACGGTACAAATGCCAAGTGTTGTTATTAGAATCATTTGAGTGCACAGCTCATCTCGATTTACTATGTTGGCAAAGCAAATAATTCTACACAGCAAGAAAGCTTCGGCTATACATGCTAATTAATCCAATTTAAACATTTATTAAGTACTGTAAATATGCCTCATTAAAATATGCATTTTAGTTAAGGCCACCATTAAAATCATCTTTCAAAGGTTGAATTGAGTTGCTTGAGGTCTGTAGACAATGAGTACTGTTTTGGCCTTCTTACATGACAGTTAAGGTGACATTTACCTTACAGTTTCTCTGCTGATTTATTTGTTTGATTGAATGTTGATTGTCAAGAATTTAGCTAATATCATTTTTAAAGTGAGAAGGAAAGAAGGGAAGTCATGACACCCTCTTTGTCTTTACGGTCAAAGATTTGCAAAGAAACAATGTATTTTCTACTGCCATGCTATGATTTTACTAATATCCATTAGGGGGAGAAGATGGAAGTTTAGTGTGTTCTCCAGGGAGAGCCTGGTTTTGGCTGCCAGAGCCCCCTTGTCTCTGTTGCTGAAGTCTGCGGGTGCTAGTGTGGGTAGGACCTTAGCAGAGCTGTGTAGAATGCATGTGTGGATACTTATTGCCTCCGGGTAGCCTAAGACAAAACGCAGCAACAAAATCTCTAGGCAGAGCAAAGACATTCTGTGAGGCTCCTTTTTTTTATTTTTTTAAATGAATCCATTACATAAAAAAGAAGAAGAAAAGGATGAATTAGTGCTAGGTAACAAAGTTTTATTTATTGAATTTGGTATTTCATTTTTTTAAATTCTGGTAGAAAAATGCAATCTACATTGTCAGTTGGATCAATACTCAAATTTTTCTTTGTCTTTCTTTTTCAAGCTAGAATTGGGATTGCTAAGTATAAAATACACTCCACCCCTTTGAACATTATTTATCTTCTGAACTTTGTCAGGCCCTTCTTTTTGTTATAGATTCAAAGGCACATAGTAACAGTGCCAATATTAATAATTATAACTGTAGGATGCACAAAAATAATGAGTCGAAGCTGTCCTGCTTGACCTGATATCTATCAGTGAAAATTGTATCAAGCCTGGGGTTGGTCTGAATTTCCTAAGGCAGACTGAACAGCAACCTACACAAGTTTGCCTTTGAAAGCTATGAATACAACTATACGTGAAATCCCCGTCTCACCCACTGATTCTATCCTGGGAAATATTAGCCAGTCAGAGAAATGACCACTCGTTGGAAATGGCCAATACTCTGTAGCTGCAAAGTAGCCTTGATGTTAGAGGCATCGGAGAACACCGCTACACAGCTAACTTGAAGGAATAGAACTTCTATTGTATCTCCTTTATATTTATTAGATATCAAGGTAATTTGTGGTTTCTCAGCCATCACACTGAAAGCAAAACAAACTGGCACCATTTCAACTTTAAAATAAAATGTATTTTTTGAGACTAAAAAGCAATGTGCTGGCAAATGTATTACAAACCTAAATCACTTTTTAGGAAAATTAATCTCGTTGCTAAGTAATGGAATCAATATATTGTCATAATTCTTTTGGAATATGTCATAGGTATAGTGCAAATAAAATATTCTGAAAAACATTGGCATCTGTCATTCTATTTCCAGATATCACAATATCTTCTATTTTTTGAAAAAAAAAACTGAGTACTTTTTTTTTTTAAGTTGTTTTTGGGTTACTAAAATGGGCAGAAACTATTGGAGTATGCTCTTAGGTAAATTTTGAAATTTAATTGCAACAATAAAAACATAAGCTATAAGTGTAGTTAAGTCTTGTATCACTGAATTTCATTTTTATATTTTATTTACTTTTCAAACAAAACTACATACTAAACTTTGAGACAGCTTCAGCTCGTTCAAAGGACCCTAGATAAAATCTTAGTTTGGTACAGGAGTATGAGCAGGCACTGCCAGTAAATAATGAACAGCATAATGATGCTTTATCTGTCTTATTCTTTCTCTATTTTATTTCTGTCTTGATGGCCTATTACTTATGACAGGGATTTGAGTGTTACTCTACAGTGATATCTTAATTTACAAATTAGCCACACATTCCATAGCCATATAAACATATCAGCAGTGTCGAAGCCCTATGCCCAAAAAATCAATACCCTTAAAATTAGATTATAGGGGATACATACGACAGGCAACAAGAAGCCACAATGTCTAATAATCCTTTGTCTCTTGTTCAAACCTTTTTCACCTTAACTCTTGTGGTGGAGATGACTGGGATTTTCCCCTGTGTTTTTTATAGCTTACAATTAAAGTGGAAAAGGCTTGATTGTTTTTCAAGGATGGCGTTGCTTCGGTCCTTTGTTCAACATTTTCTTTCTAGGATGAGTAACCTGAGATTTCAGTGGCACAGACTTGCCTAGGTCACACAGTGAAGTGAGCAGGACTTCAACCCACACGAAGTTTTACCACCCCTCGATGCTACTTGCACATCCTCAAGCAGAGAAGCAGAAACAATTTTGTTTGGGTGGTCACATTGTATGGGCAACTGTTCTGTGGGTGTTTGGAAGTGATTCTGAAAGGGAATCTGATTGAAGCTTTTTAGCAACACTCGTTGGAGTAAAGAACGATATTACTCTTTCGTGGACTTCTCTTATCTACTTTACTGTCTAGATACACTCCTCCTACATACAGAAAAGTATATCTCTACTAGATTTTTTTTTTATTTTAGAAAATAGTGCTGATATTAGAGACTATCAGACTAACTCTTGGTGAATTTGAGAGAAAAAAGAAAAAGAGAAAAATAGACAATTTTACCTGATCTGACACTGTTCAAGTAGATTGAGTAACAAGGAAAGAACATCCATAAATGTGAATATTTAATCCCAACATGTTATTTAGCAAAAATCTAGTTGTTTTTAGTAAAAATTAGAACATGAAAATTAGCCAATATTTTCATATAAATTCCCAGAAGTTAATGGACTATACTTCAGGAATGTTATTACTGATTATTGGAAAACTGGCATATATATATATATATATATATATATATATATATATATATATATATATCATAGAGTGGCAGCACATAAGAGTGCGAAGGATTTTAGGAAGAAATCCTTAGTAGAGAGGGACCAAGAGTCAGGGCACAGTAGTATTCTGTTCAAAAGTCCCAAAATTAAGGTTTCCAAAGAATTTCTAAAACAAGTATTTTAAGATGTGCTAAATAAATAATCACCATACAGATTTTCTTCCCTTAACTCTAACAATAGCCAAGGGCTGCAGAAACAACGCATACTGGTTCTGATGAGGCCAAAACGGAAAGGCAGTCACATGGAGCTCCACCCAGTTTGGGCTAAGGGTGTCCACGTTTAACCATTGAAGAAACCAAAGAAAATAAGTGTGTCCTACCATACTCAACCTCTCCTCATATTTCGGAGAAAACGAATACACAGTGGCTTCTTTCCTGGGAGATTCTCTGAGGAGAAAGCCCTAACGTTTTCTTTCTACTTTTTCTGTGTTTCCCTAATTGAAGGGCACTTTGTGGTCTTTCAAAGCAAGATGACTCAGAGACTGTAGACATCATTCAAGATTAATCCCTACCACAACCTCCAGGGTATTCCCCTGATGTCGCCTTAAGCTTGTCCTGTTAGATGAAAACTACATCAGAGTCACTTTCCCAGTCCTTCACATTATAAGATAGGTGAGAACTGTTAAACTAATGCAGAAGTATAAACAAATAATAGTTAGAAACACACAGTGGGATTTGCAGGTACTTGCAATGGACGGTTTTCTAGTAATTTGAAGATTTGTCTTTTTTTTTTTCTTATACTGGTTGCCTTGTCATTCCTATAAAGGTGACACTTGAAAACAATTTTTAAGATTAAAATAACAAAAGTTCCCACACTTTTTCCCCCAGTGGTGATTCTAATATAAAGTCTGTATTTAATACAAATATTCACACTTCATAAAATAAAGTTTCCCAGAAGTTAAATACCTATTAGTTAATCTTCTGGTAGGTAATTTGAAAATGTCTACCAAAATAAATAATGCACTCACTCTTTGGAGAAATAAAGTTTTCCATCAATGGAAATAATGTGTTTATGCTTACAGCCAGAGGAAGATGTAAAGATATAACTCACAACTTAAAACATTTAAAGACAAGAAATCAAATGCTATAAATTATAGTGAAAGGTGAAATGTCCCCAAAAGCTTAAACATGGAATGGTAACGTTATATTTCCATATTAAGAAATAAAATTTTCTGATATAGGTACTAGAAAGAACATAATTAACAAAGCACTTTTCCATTTTTTCATTATTAGTCGCTAGAAAGATTGCATTTCATATATTAAAACAATAATATAGCAGAGTATTAGTAAATGCTGTATATATGAGCCTATATTCATTCTTATAAAATGTTAATATAATACTATTATAACATAATTTACTTTTTGAAAGTAATTAGTACATAGGATTATGCACCACTAAACTCACATACCAGATGTTTTGTGGCAATTCTTGTAATGTGTTTTGCATTAAATCTAAACCATAGGAAAAATATATCTAAACCATAGAAGTAGTTGGAATCAAAAATATCTGGATATACATTTTATTCAATTGTACAGATTTAAATAAATATTTTATATAGGTCTATATAAGCAAATGTTTGCAAGTTTTTAACCTTCTTTAAATACAGTATTTATCAGTGTGTGGACAAATTAAAATCCTGCTGTAAAAACACATAATATTTTTTATTGTTCTTAGAATTATCCTAAAAGTTTCAAAGCAGTAAATTTAGAATTTAAATTTTTGGGTTAGAATGAGGTACATGACATGAGTATAGTATGTAAGTCAGGTACAAAACAAAAATTTCTTCTACTTATTTTTTCCTGACTTTTCACGTTGTTTTTCAATAATCTATTTGTCAAAAATATTTTTGAAATGAAATATTTCATTATTAATACTGTATTTCATACTATGACAGTTTCTTACTCAAGAGCAAAGAGATCTTTAAATTGAGCTCAAGTGCTTTAATTGAATTGATTCTTTTTAATAAACAGTTATATATTAAAAAATATCGGTAGTTATAATTCAATTTTTTGAAAGCAAACAATTTCTAAATTCATGAACTGCGTGACAAATAACTTACCACATGTTTTCATATAATTACTTAAAAAGAAATGACCTAATACAAATACTTTATTTATGCATGTTTTATAAAAGTAGCTTTAAAAGGAAAAATGTACTCATTTTTATAGATCAGGTTATATTGATGAAATCAGTTGGCATGTTTTTGAGATTTATAATTCAGAAGTAAACTGAATATTTCATGAGATCAACAATGAAATTTAATCAGAATCCTAGAGACAAGCAATCTTTATGTGATTTTTAACTAACTTACTGTCTTGGCACCGTGAAACCAAAGTACATTCAAAATATACAAAGATGGAATAGAAAAACTTCTTCAGTGAGTGGCTTGCTTACTACCTCAGCGTGCAGCCAAAACCCGAGTTTCAGTACCTCGTCTACAATATCCGTTCTCTTCTACCCAGAAAGGAGTTCTGTGCCCTACAGCAGAAACAAACTTCCACATGAACCGGTTGCGACATCACTCCCTATTGAGGAAATGCGACCTTTCCTAAACATCAATAACATTACTAAGAAGCCCAAACGGGAAGGATTTGAGAGTGTGTGTTATATAATCATAACATTCTGACATTGATTAACTATTCCACATGGTCGATATGTGCCAGGCACTATAAGAGTTCTGACAGCTGCGGTTGATCAAGAAATGACGAAAAAGCCTAATTTTCCTCCTTGTGACTGTCTATCACACCGTGCCAACTCCCGTGGGCTGGGAAACACACAGCCCACCTGGAGGACGGTTCTGGGTGTGGATGACTCACTCGTGGGCCGCGAGCTGAGGAAAGAGTGGGAAAGCCCTTGTCACCTTGACAAGATACATATGTGCACACAAGGCTCAACTTCATTGTAAACCTTAAATTTTGCACATACACATATCAGTAAAATGGGGGTGGGGGGAGGTCCAAGCCGGATGTGGGTGGAGCCAACCAGTAAACTGCTAGCTGGAGCTGAGTAAGAGGAGAAAAAAGAAGAAAGGTTTGAAGGTTTTGTTCTGGGAGAGTGCCGGCCCTCGCCATTGCTTCCCAGCAGGAGCTCTAGCCCAGACTTCTTCTGGTCTTCAGGTGTTTGCTAACATCTGCGGACTTGGATCTGTTGAGCAGATTTACAGAATCTATCCTAGAGTTTACTTCCACACCTTTGATCTCGAGCTGAGCAACAACAGGACCCTGCAACTCTCCCGTGGGGAAATGGCTGCTTGAGACTCTGAACTCCACACACACACACACACACACACACACACACACACACACACATATGCTATTTATTCTACTTTTCTAAGAATCTAATATACTGATATTATTTACACTTTATGGTCAAGACAGACAACAACAAGGCTAAATAAATGATATAGGTAATAATAGAAATGCCTGCAATTGAGCAACGTTTATTATGTGTGAAAAGAGAGAGCTCACATTTTAGGGTTGTATGAGACACTCCAATAAGAAAGTGTTAGAAAAAGATCTATTAGAGAACTTCAGTTCTTGTTGGTTAATATTGAAGAATATTTAAGCAAGCAAATATTTGTTTTACTTTGTGTCATAAAGATGGGATAATTCCATGATTGATATCTTATTTATAAAAAGAGCAGGTTAAGATCATAGTGGCTAAAAAAACAGTATTGACCAAATATTTAGTGAAATGGGGAGGGGGGGAGTGGCTATTCTGTAGATTTCTCAGCGACCTTGCTAACGTGAATGGTTTGTGAGACTTTTATGCCAGTAAGAGAATAATAAGACTTTTTGTAAGGTCAGATCAGCCAGCAATGCCATTGAGACCTAAGTGAGAACATCATACCAGTCCTCAAACACCACAGGTTGCTTCTTTCCTTCTCACAGATTATTCAGAGAGTAAACAGGTAAGGTAATAAATATCCTTATGATGGTAAAAATAAAGGGTCTTCATGCAACAGACGTGTGACCTTGTTAAAAAAAAAAGGAAAAGAAAATTAGAACTCAGGAAGAGAGAAGAGGAATCCACGGAAAAGATAGCCATCTGCAAGCCAGGAGGGACCTCACAAGAAACCGAGCTTGCTGGAACCTTCATTTCACACTTCTGGCTATCAGAACTATAAGGACTTAAAGTTCCTCCTCTGCTGTTTTGTTACAGTATCTTTTAATGACTCTACAACCTCTCATGCTTTCACCCATAAAATCATGACTAAATGTCCACTAAGACAATGTTTGCTTTTGCTTGAAAAATAAAATCTGGTATGTATAATGGCACCAAAATCACATCACCCTTCCGGGATATAAATCTCTATAAAGAGTAAGGACAAGAAAACGACCATAACTGCTAACTCTAAAGTCACAGGACTTATCCTCGGGTCTACTGCAATCACACTTCCTGAGACACAACCCTGTGTTTATATCATATCTTTCTCCCAAGTAGTTCAAAACATTTCCAACACATTTTCATATCAATTCTCACAGCACCCTGGGAAGGCAGGTAGATGGAAAATATTATCATTCTTACTTGACACTTATATGCAACTACTCACTTGATTATATGATCATTTTAAACTGAATATGTAATTTTTCAGGGAAAAGAATATGGCCAGAAAAAAGGCATTCACAAAAAATAGGGTAATTTTACAATCACTGTCGTGTTGAATGATCTGAACACTTGACGATATGCAAGTGACCACTGAATTTTTGATTCGTGAATTATTTCTCCTTTCTTTTTGTATTCTTGGGGAAAAGAATAAGAAAAGTAAAAATTGAAAGCTGTTTTTACGTAGCACCAAACTAAAGAGAATGGGTATGTCTTCCTTATATTAAAAACAAAATTCTTATAGGACTTTTAAGGGCAATGCTAATAGTCTCTGAAATCAAAAAAGATTAATGGCTGAGGTCATAGTTCAGTGGGTGAAGTAAAGTGCTCACCTAGCAGGCGCAGTGCTCTGAGTTTGAATCCCTAGCATCACATAAATCAGGCATGGTGATGTACCCTTTTAATCTTGGCACTCAGGAGACTGAGGCAGGAGGCTTCCTGTAAGTTCAAGGGCAATCTGTGCTACATAGTTAGGTAAGGAACCACCAGGTCTATAGAGCAAGACCCTGTCTCAAAAACAAAATGAAAAAAACAAAACCAACCAATGAAACCCTCACAAAAAACAACAAAAAAATCCTTAAAATATCAGTTTATCTTATCTTTTAATTTATGTATATGTAAGCACACATAAGTCAATTTTACCTTATTGGAACAAAATACTAATTTAAAGGAAGGGTTGTTTATAGGCTCATGGTTTGAAAGGGTTTTGTCTTTGGTAGAAATGATATGGTGGAAGAGCACACCAGAGGAAAGCAGTTCCCTCCTGGCAGCCGGAGCAGAGAGAAAGGGAAGGGCAAAATCAATGACAGGAAGGTGCTGTCCTGGGTCCCAGGACTGCAACCCATCCAGCCAGACCCTACCTCCTAGCTGCACACCAGCTACAAGATAATCTACGGGCCCATTCAATGATAAGTACATTCCCCCAGTTCAGTCGCCTTCCAAAAGCCCCAGTTCTTAACACAGGAGGCAACTGGAGGACATTTTAGTTCTAAAAAAATGACACAATATAGTTCAGTATTAAAATAAGTTTTGAACAAAAATAAGACTTCTCACTTTCTCGTATTGAAAAGCATCATTCCCTTTCAACTTACTCGTTTACTCTTTTGAGAAAACTCAAGACAACATCACAAACTCACGGTCCTTCCTCTTGTGGACGATGTGGTCTTGTCCTGCTTCCTGCCATGCTTCCAAGATTGCAAGTTCACGGAACCAGATTGAATTCATTATTCATTTATTATTTATTTACTTAAAATAGCTGACCCAGAAAGAAGATAGATGAAATATTGAATAAGACAAAGCAAAGTTTCTCCCTTCCAGAAGTAATATCTGTGGTAGTGAAATCAGTAAACAAATGAAATTGTTCATCACCTTGGCAAGATACGTAGGTGCACAAAATGCTCAACTTCATTGTAAACCTTAAATTTTGCACTTATACCTATCAATGAACTGGGGGAAATAAAAAAAAAAAGTGTTCAGTCTTGCCATCAATGGCTCAGGGTCAATGCGCAGCCGCAGGGGCAGAGCTGACTAGGAGACTGAGGGCATCGGTGCTTGAGTAAGCCATGCCTAAGAAGATGAAATGTTTGCTGAGATCCTAAGAAAAACAACAAGTTGTTTGAAAAGTTAAATGGGCAGAAGCCGAATGAAACCTCAAATACCCAGGATCAAATGGAAGCGCAGACAGGGTGGGTCATTGGGACTGCTGCAGAATTAGCAGTGTCCAGTGTGAAATGGCAATGGGAAGGCTCTTGTTTTAAAATTATTAAGAATTTCAAGGTAGTGACAGTGGAGCATAGAGACAAACATTGACAGTCCAGGCGGGGCAGGTCTTCTGAGGATAAGATTGTCTGAAGAACACGGACCACTGTCGCCGGGAGATCTCTGTGAATCATAGTTTTACACGGTGGGACACTAGCCAAAAGGGTGGGCCCTTCTTGGAGTGATAACTGACGGCCTGGAAGACCAGAACTTCCTCAGAATGTGTGACACACAGGAAAGAAGAATCCGAGGAAAAATGCGCCCTCACCTGGAATCGAAACAATTCAGACCCAATGCTCTGCTTCCTCAGTAACTACACCAGCGTCCACTGTCATGGGAGAAGTTTTGCAAAGGCACCATGTGTCACTGAGTTTCTCGTTGCTAAGACAGAATGACAGACATTCAAAGATTTAAGAGAGGAAAAATTTATTTTAGCTCACAGTTTCAGAAGTTCTCACACAGTCCATTCACAGTCAGCTGGCAATGGTGGAAACACATGTGGAGGTCTAGCTGGAGAAAAGTTCTTCGAGGCATGGCAGACAGAAAGCCAAATGGAGGAACGGGGAGTAGATATCTGAAGACTATGGCAGTGCTAGGGCGTTCCCAGGAGGAGCTGTGGCAGTGCTTAATCTTCCTTTTTTTTTTTTTTTGCTTCACGTTGCCAGTGGGGCCCCACACCCAGAGTGGGTGCCCTGCTTCACTTCCTGGCTCACGAGTCAATAACACCCCTGAAAGCTCTGACCTGGATGCCTCTAATCTCAATGAATTTGTATAATCTTTCCAGGTCAAACCCCAAATATATGTCCCTTCAAGCCAGGCCTCACCCCCGCCCCCCCACAGTACACCGTTCCACAGGTATCCCACTAAACCCAAATACATGAGACTTTTAGGAGATACTCTCGATCCAGACTATGGCATACAACTCACCTGCTTGCCTCTAAACCTGTGCAATCCTGGAATAAACCTCACTTTCCATCCTAAATCTGTGTTATGAGCCCACAAAACTAAGGCCTTGAATCTGACTTATTTTCCTCAGTTCTTAGCCCATAACAGGTTTGTAATTATTCAGCAACTATATTATAGAATGAATTTGTAAATAATTTTATTATATGATAAATGATGTGAAAATTTTTAGATAAAATATAGTCAGTATGGAAAATATTTATATTATTAATTTTTCTTTGAAAATAGCTTGACAGAAAAGTAAATTGCTCCTTGTTACTCTGGTTTTTTTTTTAGTCTTTTTATAAAGGCATGAAAACAATGTGGTTTTCATCTGATCAGCAGATAGCATCAAATACCAAACTGATTCTAAGTATCAAAAGTACTAAAAGGTTATTACTTATTTTTTTATTTTCAGTTATTTTTCCAAGAATAGGGCAGCTAGTAATTAATACAAGATTATAAAAATATTCCATAAGTGCATCCAAAACTATTAAAATATGATGACAGATCATTGACTCAATTTAACGTTTTCATGTAATTGGTTAGCTGGAGAAATACAAGTCACTCAGAACATCTGCTAAAAATTACACAGTGAGTCCAAAGAATGTCCAAATTATTCTCCTCATGAATTGTATAAATAATTGAAATTATTTGTTAGACCTAAACTATGTTAGTTTTCAACAACATCATTATTAACTGAGACTTACTTACTTACTTTCAAGGAGTTAGGTTAAATGGCCCCCTCAATGTAAAAGATACACTGAAAAATAAATATGATTACGCAAATATGGAAAATTCTAGCTGCTCGTGTGTATTAACAAAAGGGTACAAGTTCATTTCAGGCCATTGTGTGCAACTGTGTCTCCCAAACATGTTGATAATGCTACTTGGATTCTCATTTAAAATGTGCAGATTTCCAATCACCCTGTGCAAAATTCAGAGTCAACATGTATAAAGTGAGTCACAGTAATGTGTTTTTACAAGTCACTGAAAGTACTGCTTGCTTATAACTGGAAAATTAGGGGACTATTGAATTGGGTTTCTTTCTTTTTTCTTCCTTCTTTCCTTCCTTCCTTCCTTCCTTCCTTTTCCTTCCTTCCTTCCTTCCTTCCTTCCTTTCATTCTTCTTTTCCTTTTTTTTTTAAAGATAGTCCTGCTCTGTGATGCGGCCTGATCCCGAGCTCACTATGTAGCTCAGCCTGGCCTCAAACTCCCAGCAATCATTTTGCCTCAGCATCTAGAATGCTGGGATTACAAATATACACCACCACATCTGGTTGCAAGTTGGACATTTTAAAATCGATGAAGTCAATCATATATTTAAGAAGTGTTGATGAGAATGCACAAATTTAACCTGACTGCGATATGTTACACAGACTAAGGGAGGAAAGGTTTATTTTGGCTTGCAGGTTCAGGTGATCTCACACAATCCATGCCCAGGCAGCTGGTAACGGTGCAAGCGCACAGGAGAGGCTGGAGGGCTGCTCACTCCGTTGCAGACAGAAGCCATGTGAAGCAGGAGCCAAGTGCAGAGAGGAGACCTGGAAGGGCGGGAGCTTTCCCGGGAAGAATCTGTAACAATGGTTCTTCTTCCTTCCTTTACTCAGTTCAAGCTACCAGTAGGGACCTTCAGACCCAGAGAGGGTGTCTCTCCCTCACTTCCTGGTGCAAAAATCAACAGCAGCTACCTGCTACCTCTGCCCTAAGAACCCCCCTTTCTCAACAAATTGACACAATTCCTCCGGTTCAAACCCCTAGCATCCACCCTTTCCAGCCAGGCCATTATCCCGCTATACCCAAATACAGGACACTTCGAGGGGACATTCCAGATACAAACCATAACAGCCCATTAGCAAAAATAAAACATCTTCTTTTTAAAAAGTGACTTTATTAATAGCTAAGATTTGTTTGTCCTTGACAAAGCCTTGTTTTCTTGTAAATTTTGTTTCCTAACCTTGCTTGATAGTTAACTGCATTCAAATTTTCACAATTGTGTGCATTTTCTGGATAGACTGCCGCATGTTATTCAAAGTGACATTCTCTGTCCATACCAGATGGTTTCCTCTGGGTCTGGAAGCCTCCAATACCTAGACAAGTACCTTCGGAGGCGTTTGAGAAAATCACTTACCATTACTCACAATGTGCAGGTGCAAGTTGCATTAATTTTCCTTCCAAAACCATGTTTGTATTCTAACAACATTGGTTTACAAATCTTTTCTACTAATCCGCAAATGTATTACTGAGTGTAAAGGGGTCTGGTTCTTTATGTACCTTATACGGACATGTAAAAACTTTCAAAAAATACTAATACACTTTCAACATCCTAGGAACCTATGGTGGACTAGCCCTAGAAAAGCATTACGGTAAGACTAATCCATTTTTAATTTGTATATATCCATTATCTATAGAAAAAAGATCCAAAGTAAACCCCCAAAGTATAATGTGTCCCTCATTCTGGTAATGTCCTTCCAAGTACCAGTTCAGGCACTAATCACAAAAACTTCATAAGATACATTCAGCCCATATCTAATAATTTGGAGAAAATGCTGACAGAAAGTAAGAGGTTTGTCATGAAGGAGATATTAGAGAATGTGGTATTTGTGACTCACAGGTCCAGGGTTCTTAGTATATGACTCGGCAGTGATATAGCTCATTCTCCTTTGGTGTGTGTCTGTCACATCTGGTGCTGTTGTGACTGAACTTCTGCTGCAAAAATCAACACGTTCAACCTTGAAAGACTGACATTCTGATCCTGCTCCCCTCCCAGACTGTCTGCTTCTGAAAATACTTTGTGTACTACAAATGCCTCCATAACTCCTTTGTCTCTTTGAACAGTAGGTCTTTTCCCAGTTCTTCTACTTGTTGGGAGTATTAGTGGCATAAAACTCTGAAAGCCATTGCCATTTTTTTTTTTTTTTTTTGAAAGGCAGATCGTCAGGTTTCGCAAGTGCAGATTGGATTTGAAAGTGAAGAGATTCAAATGTGGCAAGGCTGCCAGGAGACATAGCTCATTCTCTGATTTAGAATCAGTGAAATGTGTGACAGGAAAGACTACGTGTTGGCAATAGGGCTTGGTACATGTTCAAGAGCAAAATTGAAACTATCCTCCCCTGGTTCGCAACTATAGATCACTACGTCTTCTCCACGGCAAGAGGCTACAGGCCCTGACTTCTTCACCGTCTCTCAGGTCGGAGACATCGATTTTAAAATTAGATGTGCCAAAACTTTCACAATTCACTGCTGAAGCACATGCCTGCACTCCTCGCGTTGAAAAAAAAAATCTATTAATTATATTTCTGCCTTTTATCATGTAAATTTAGAGCCCATGAAAGAAACCAGATAAACAGTTTTTGGAGATGAACCCTCCCTTTGATTAAAAGACAAAGAGGAAAGCGTCTATATTATCTGTATTAGAAAAGCTTCCTCCTAAATGTTACAGCAGAATTGAAATGATCAGAAATCACACACATCAAATTTCTTCTGTTTATATATGTGGAGAGAAGGGTTAACCACTAAGCCCAACAACCCAACAATCATCTTAAGTTTTCTAGTATGGTCTCTCTCTGTACTCCAGGCTAGTCCCAAAGGAATGAAGGAATGAAGCTCCTGCCTCAGCCTCTCTAGTGCTCAGGTTGCAGGTGTGTATCACAGTGCCCAGCTTCTAGTAACATATTCACTAACTTTCCTCAACCTTTAAACCGAAAAACATTTTATTTCATGGAATTATGTCATGTGAACTCAAAACCATAAAAATGAACGGAATACAGTATTACATTTCAAATGTGATTTTTATTCATTTTCAAATGTCTAATTTTCCTTATTGGGGTGAATTCATCTTTCAGGGATTTTAGTTACTAATAGCATATTTGACTGCTAAAAATATGTATTCGGTGTTGTTTTCCTAATGAAATATTTAGCGAACACCTGCTCCCTGTCAGGTCTCGTGCAACATGTTGATTGGTGCATTGATGAACAAAGAACGGTCTTCCTGCTCCAAAAGCATCGGCGTTCTACTCTAAAATGCAGACAAGCCAATACGAGAGAAAACACAACCTGATATCAAGTAAAAGCGTTATCTAACTCAGATTTGGGAGTGAGGACCACCACGAGAGCCGATAGGGAACCAGAAGTCCTACAAGGCCTTGACTCAGCTACGCCCGCTTAGATAATGGTTGATGGCAAGATTTGGGGGTGGTATCAAATCGGTAGAGTATATTTTCTATTAAAATTTTTTAAAAGTGTGTGGCTTCTCCTTATTCTTAAATTTCTAGTCTAAGGAGTTTTTGGTGGGAGCTGGATGTGGTAGTGCCCTGCCTTTTGTCTCAGCTACTTGGAAGGTTGAGGACGATTACGTTTTGAGACCAGCCTGGGCAATTCAGAGACATAACATTTTTAAAAATGAAAAGGCTATGTCAGTGGTAGAGCACTTGCTTAACATGTGCAAGCAATTGAATTCAGTCCCCCCCAAAATTTAATGCACACACATAGGCATCACACACACACACACACACACACACACACACACACACACACACACACACAAATCAACTGCTTGACTACCTGGAATAAACACCTAAGGAAATGCATTTCAAATGAGCAATAATGAAAAAGAACATTAAATTGGGAAGGAAACTTAATAGGATATACTCACTATCCGATAGGATAAGTTTTTTAAAAATACATTAATATGAGTATTTTTTAAAATAATTTAATGGGCTGGATGAATTGCACAGTGGTAAAGCCTTTTCCTTCCAAGGGCAAGGCACTGAGTTTGATTCCCCAGCACCACATAAAGCTGGGCGGGATGGTGCGCACCTGTAACCCTAGCACTAGGGAGGCTGAGGCAGGTGGTTTGTTCTGAGTCCAAAGCCAGCCAGAGCCATACCAGTGAGTTCAAGACCAGCCTGGGCTACAGAGTACATCAAAAAAAGAAAAAATAATTAACTGCACATATCTCATAGCTCATATTGGAACATGGTGATTTTTACTGCAAATCCTTTTTGTTATCATCATCATCATCATCATCATCATCATCATCATCATCATCATTTTAATCTTGGCTTTTGGCACAGTCTAACCAGAGAACAATTGCAAAATAAATCCGAAGACCGGGCCTAATTAGATCTTCTAAAGGCCAGATTAATGTCATTCTCTATTGATCTTACAATAAAATAGATCGGTTAGTATTATACATCCTTAGTTTATCTTGTTTGGTAGAAGTTCTGTTGATTTTCCTGGCCAATTATCATGATTAGTAGAATCTAATACTTTGTTTTTAGAGGATTGACAAAATGTTTAATCTGTTATTTGGTGATATCCTGTTGTGTGCTTCCTCCGGGGACTGACACTTGAGTTTTTTTCCTGATGTACTTCAATCCTCAGTTTATAGTTAGCCTCAAAATATTAGTTCTCAAGGTTTAGCTTTTAACATAGCCATTGAATAAAATGAGTTATATAGTTTATATCGTCCAGTGCTTAGTCTGAGTTTTCTTCTTTAAGAATTGCTTTTTCTAAAATGATACAACTTTCATCAATCGTAATTCAAGATGTAACAGCGTTAAGATAATTTTTACATGTTAGAGAGCTTTGCCTTCTAACAGAATGTGGTTTTAATTCCGAAAAGAATTTCATGAACTATTTCTTCAGTTGAATTGATTTTCATGGTATTAACTATGGAAAATTATGCTTCCTTTGGAATAATTCTGCTGCCATCCTCTCAGAAACTGACATTGCCTACATGTGTCTGATTTTCTACACAGACCTCCTCCCCATGTCAAACTCCACGGAAGCTCCATGAGAGCAGGGACCTTGCTATCCTGATCCAGGGATACAGAGTAGATCTTTGTTCCCAACACTCACAAGGATTGGCTCACAGTATATGTTCATTTTACATTTACTCGAATGAATGATGGACACAAGAAGCTGTGTGGCATGTAGAAGTGTGGATTCCAAAGTCATTACTCTGGACTTTCATTTTAAATAACATGAGCATGAATAGGAAATTGTTTTACAATGTTGGCAAAAACTCTTATGGTGCATTGGAATTTGACTTGTTAATTGTATGTCCAGCGTTTTAACCTGATCCTCTTAGTCACCGCATGAGTAAGTAACCCTTCATGGTTCACTGTTTGTTATAAAAGCTGCAACGTAAATCTGTACAGGTGGGAAACAGTCTGGGAGCACAAGGTCACAAAGAAGCTGAGCTGAGAATCGCGAGAGTCTTGGGAGAGAGGCATTATCATAGCAAAGGATGCAGATTTGAACACAGACTCCGTACAGTTGACCTGGTACCTTTAGCAAGTGAGAGCCCTTGGGCAAGTTTTGGAAGATCTTGGTGCTTCAATGAACTCATAGTAGACTTACAATGAAGATCAAAACACTCAACATTTATAAATTGCTTAGAATATTGCCTAACAACTAAAAAACACTTAGAAGATATCAAAGTTTATTATTTCTAGTCAAACAACCTTTCTAATCTGTGCTACAAAGAGTTTTCTTCAAAAATTTCTTTACAATTTATCTTCAAATATACACACATAGTAGATGTTGTATTTTAAAACATGATAACTTATGACTGGTCTAACGGCTATCCATAAGCACTAGCACTATGATTCAAATGTTTTAAAATTTTAGTTTTGTAATGTTGACGATGATTTAGAGTCATTTCTAGATTATGATTTAATTTAAAATATCCTGACCCGGAAGAAGTAGATAAGAAGATAAAATTCACTCCAAATCAATGCTTAAACAGAATTTCTTGAAACATAAGAAACAAAGGCATTAAAATGTTTGTATTAAATATTTCATTACAGAGTGTCAATTTACAAATGTAGGAATTAGGTTCCTAAATTGTATCTCCAATAGAAATTAGTTGTCATAATTTTAATTCATTAGTGTTATTAGCAATTGCAAAAATATGTGTCAGAGATTTTTAATAGATGCATATATTATTATCTCTATTAAATAAATCTAGTCAATTCTGCTAGGATATTCTGTCACCATTGTTAAGACTAAGGAATCATAAACTACATAAAAATGTTGGATTTTGACATAATAATATTTCAAATAGTGTTAGTACTGAAACTACTAATAATTAGTGCTAGTCCTAATAGTACCATGAAATACAAATCAAAGTACTGATTATGTGAATATTTAACATTAAAATTAGAATCAAAAAAGTATTGAAATTTTTATGTGAATATTTTATAATTTTGGGGCAGAGTAGATTTCCTGAATATAAAGTGAAAAAATTAAAATCAATAGAGAAAATTAGCTCTATTTGAATACATAAAATATAAAGTTCTTATGATACAAACAAAATTTTATATGAAAGAGTTCATAAATAGTATTTTCAAATTATGTTAAAGGCAAATTATTAATAAGATTTAAAAATCTCATCAAACAGCAAAATAAAGTAACTAAAAAACAAGTAAAATACAAATGCTAGCAAACATGTATTCTATGAAATTATTTAGCTACAAACTAAAATCGGACCAATACAATTTTTTTAAAAAAATTGGCTTATACTAATGAAATTGGCAAGGCCCAGTTGCTTCTAAGTTTCAGGGTAAATGAATATTCTCATTACAAAAAATAAAAATGAAAGCACAACTCGATACTATATTTCAGAGAACAATCTGCGAATAGCAGAATTAATGTAGATAACTATAATATCTATTTATGTTTATATAGTTTTAACCCATTATTTCTTCTTATAGGAATGAAATTAATGTGAACCAGCAAACTAGTGTAAAAAGATGAAAATTAGAAAAATCAGAAGTTAAAGTGATATACTTGTAGAATACAACATGATAGCTGATAAAAAATATTGATAAACGCTGGTGGGTCACACAAAAGACTGCAAGTTTGATGATAACCTGGCCAGTGAAGAGAGATGCTACGTCAGACTTAAAAGGAGTGGGATCAAAAATCAGTGAAGGAACACGTGCCTAGCACATGCAAGACTGTGGATTCAGTCCCCAGTACTAAGAATAAATCTATCTATCTATCTATCTATCTATCTATCTATCTATCTATCTATATGTAGATAGTGTATATCACTAATCTGAAATAGAAAATGTTTACCTTATATACTCAATAAAATTTTAAAAACATATTAATATAGTGTAGATTGCTACCTCCATTACTGTTGGAATCTCCATTACTCCTTTAAGCCCCACGTATTTGGAGGGTGGTTTGAACACGGTGCTAAATTGTGCCAGCGGATCAATCCACTGTTTCCCTGGACTGTTAAGAGGCAGACCTGGTTGGTCGGCTGGGTCACTGGGACACCACCTGGGAAGGCATATCAATGTCACCCTCTCAAGCTCCGCTCTTTGCTCTCTCTCCTTCCTGTCCCACTATGCCACAGATAGTCTTTTTCTGGCTATGCCATCTGCCCAGCCCTTCTACCATTGCCAGAGGCCCATGAATAGACCCGGACCATCTGAAACTGTGAGCTAAAATAAACTTTTCCTTTCTTCAGCCGTGTCAGGTAATGTGCGCCCACACAAGAAAGTAAGACAACTTTTTCCATGTATTGGAAGAAGTTGGAGATTTTCATGTCAACATTTTTAACAACTTCATTGACTCATTTTATGACATAAAATTCACCCATTTCAAGTATCACATTCAGTTTTAGTAACTATAGCAAGTGGTGGCATCGTTACTATAAATCATTTTAGAACAATTTCCCATCCTTAATAAACTTCTGCATGCTTATTTCCAGCTAATCTGCTGTCCTATTCCCAGCCTCTGAAAACTACAATCTACTTTCAGTCTCTATAATTTGCTTTTTCTGGACATTTCACATAAATAGCATCATGCAATATATGGTCTCTCATTCTGGCTTTTTCCCTCAGAATCATGTTTATGAAATTCATTCATGACTTAAAATGCATCATGTTTGGCTTTTTTTGGATGGTGAATTGTCTGATGTTATACAGATAAGCCGTATCTGGCAAAGCTGTTCGCCAGTAAATGGACAGTCCAGTTATTTCTAGTTTGGGGTTATTTTGTCTACGCTAACACATTAATAGCAATTATCTCTGGTGATTGGAACTACGTTTGTTGTTCACTACCATCTGTATGCATTTTTGCATGAATTCACATGCTTAACAATCCCGAGACATTTATGGGATTAGGATTAAAGAATGTTTTAATTGGGATTAATAAAATGATAAAACATGATAAACAATTAGAAGTTTTGATTGTGGTTTTTGTTGCATCTTCATGCCTGTATCCAAAAATATTCTGTTGATTTTATGTGAAGATTAAACAACTAAAACATTTGGAAATTCCCCAAGATTGTTCTTCAAATAATATTGACAGTCAATTTGCCTACTGAAGCAGGATTTACTTCAAATATTTTTTGAAATCTTTTTAACTCATCACGTTCCCGTATCACACACACACACACAAAATTACTACATGGGAGAGATCACAAAGTTCTTACCATCAGCAAACCTGAAAGTGCTAAATTTATAAAAATTTCACTTTCAGAGAGATGAATCGGCTTTAAAGAGTAGTAATAGCAAAAAAAAAAGCTGTTAATGTTTTATGTTTTTCTTTCAAATTTACCACAAAAAAATCTAATTGATATAGAAATCAAATGGTGAATTAGTAAATTCCACACCAAAAGGAAATTATCGGCTTGGGCACTTGTCATTACACTATTATGTTCATCAACATCATCTGATGATTTTATGAATCTGTGTATTTGAAATTTGGAGCATTTGGTTTGTCTTGTGATAAATCTGCCGAAATCACATGCCACTGAGCTGAATGGGTACCACTGAATCATATTAGAGCCTAGATTAATAAGTGGTTTATTTTTAAATAGAAATTGAGTTAATTCCCAAGCACCATTGAACTCTTAATGAAAGAACAGAAATTTTGTTTCAATATGAGGAATACAGTACTCTTTTTTTGATAGCTTACACTAACAATGGCACTTTATTCTGGAAGTCAGAAGTAAAAACTTGGGCTGTTGCCTTATGGTCATTGAAGCCTTGTATCAAATTCTGCATTTCAGCAGATAAAAATTCATGGCAAATGCATAGATATCAGATCAATGTTCAGTATTACCATGTTCAGAAAGTTTCTGATACCTTTATGCCAGTCCTATGCTACTAAAAATTGAAAGTGTTTGTAGGCTTGTAACACCATTGTATACCACTGCCCTGTGAAAAGCACAGTGAAAATTTTTCTTTTGATAAAGCTATAGTTTTCCTTAATTTCCTAAATCGGTGGTTGAAAAATACAGTTTAGCACAACATGTATAAAATAAACTAAGAAATACTCTACATCCTACATGGTCTAATAAATTCTAAAGTAAATTGGAATGTACAAAAACAAACTCATTTTAATATCCACATCTCGGAGAACATAAGAACCCAGTTCCCTCTACTCAGAACTCCATCTAACACACATAAAAGTGGTTTTTGGGTAAGGAGCACCGTGATTATCTCCTTCAGAGGTTGAGCTACTTCAGAGACCAAACGTACCTGAGTAAACCTGGCACCTCAGTTTTCTTAGTGAGTAAAGTTTACTTATTGGTGCAATTGTGCTACTAATAGACAGGTCTCTCTCTCTCTCTCTCACTCTCTCTCTCTCTCTCTCTCTCTCTCTCTCTCTCTCTCTCTCTCTCTCACACACACATTTTCCTCACATTTTGCAATAGTAGGAATAATAACTACCCTATTAGGTGAGGTTGGGTTCTCAGTGAGACCAATTATAACGCTTTTGATTTAGTTCCTCTTAATATACTGAGTACTTGATGCATGCTACATATTTATTACCATAAAGCACATTGGAAAACACTCTGACAAGATTTAGTATCTGTAGATTATGTTAAGGAGATGCGTAAAAATGCAGGCAGCCTTTTGGCATGTGTTGAATGGAATCTGGGAATTCTTGTAGAGTCCTTAGTAACCATGAGTTTCATCTGAAGCATTCAAATGCTCATCTCCATGAATGAATTAACAAACAGGAAATGTGACTTCCTGTAGCACGCAGAGCAAACCATACTGTGTAACCTCTATGCAATTATAAGACATTGAAATCAAAATGCATGATATCAAATCCAAGCAACACTTAAGCAGGGTTTCTTTTTTTGTTTGCTAAATACACAGTTCATTTTGCTTTTTTGTTATGTATTCTATGAAGGTTTATTGAAAAAATGAATCAGTAAAATTTGCTTCATTTATTTATTTAAGCGATTACTTTTACAAAAAGTTTTTAACTTTGGAATAATTCAAATTTCTAAGATGTTACAAGAACATTACAAATAAGTGCTGGGTATTCATTTCACAGTTTTTCACTAATATTGATATCTGACAGGAATATACTATATTATCAAAATGAAAAATATTGCTGGTACGATACAATCAACTAGTCTACAGATCTTCTTTCCTTTCTATTAAATTTTGAATGTATTCAGGCTGTAATTTTTCTCTGTGTACGGTTGAGTGACAAATTACCACATGATATAGCCTTAGAAGCACCTCCTTAATCGAGACGCAATGTTCCATCCTTATGAAGGAAATGCCCATGTAGTCCCCTGCCCTTCACCTCCCTAGCCCTTCACAACTATTCTCTGTTCTGTGTCTCTGTCATTTATACTAACTGTCATGTACAGGAATTACTTAACTAATAAGGAAGTAACATTGTTTAATTCATTTGGGAAAGGTTTTACATGTCATATTGAAGATGTTTAAAAAGTGTCACATGAATATGAACATTTACAATACTAAATTTTAGATGCAGATAATGGTGAAAATATATTATTTGCATGCACCAGCTTACCAAAATGAGGCCCAATAACTTGTAGAATATGTATGCACTAACAAAAAAAGTAGAAAAAACTGATTTGCTGGGCTATAATTTTGCTTTCTGAAGCAGGGTTGCATTTTCAGGGGTACTGGTTAACTGCCAAGAGTCACCCGCTCACACTCATTATTTGATTGGAAGATTGTTCTTTAAGAGAAAGGTTGGAAAGGATAACCTATGGATTTTTTTCCATTAAAAAAACCAGGAAGTTCACTTTTTTTAAAAAAGTGTTTTAGACTTAAATTATTATTTTTCCATTGCAATTTCTATTAAGTTTATATAATAATTGTTTAGGAGTATGGATAAGCTACTATTTAGTGTTTGAGTAAATTATCATAATCAAATATTATTAACATTTTAACAAGTATGAACCTGAAACAAAGCAATAAAACATCTTTCCTAAAGTTTGTATCAATCTTCGAATAGCAAATTTGTGATTTTCTTGTGTCTATTAACTTGCATCTTTTAAAAACTTATTCATTCTGAAGGTCATCATAGATAAAGTACAGATGACAGACTAAACAGTTGCACCAAAGTCCCAAGGACACCATTAGGGTTACATACAGGACTTTGGGTGAGGGGTTATTACCAGACCATGGGTGACTCAAAAGGCACACCATGGCAAGAACCACATGGCCCAGATGATTCAAAGAAGCTGCCTTCTACTTATAAGTCCTTGCAGAGAGGCCTCCAGGCCCTTGTAACTCAGGAACATCTCAAGGCCTGCATGTCAGGCTCCTGCCTGCCTTCCTCCTGAACAGGGACTCACCTTCCTGGGCAGCTGCATCTATTTGCTTAGTTTTTAATGTAACATTTAATGCACATCTAATTTTGACTACCAAATACAAGTCATTTAAGCATTAGTAATAGTAAAAGTTGCTTATTTTTTATAGTTTTAGGTAAGTTTTAAACAACTAAAGCAGAGCAATCAAAACATAGGACCAAAACAGCTGATTTGTACTGAAATTTTAGGCAGCTTGTGCTGAGCAGAGCTACAATCTTTCATACAAATGAATTTAGATGATGATGTCAAGAGTACAAATTCCAAGTTCTTATTTCATCATTAATATTTAACAGATTGCGTAAGCTTTAGAGGTCTAGAATTCCAATGTATTAACATTTACTTAAAGCAGAAGGTCTTTCTTTTTCAAAGGGAATGTCATTGATAAAATAGAATCTGTTTTTTGTTTGTTTGTTTGTTTGTTTGTTTGTTTGTTTGTTTTTTTGAACTGATAGCGTGGGGCCCTACCAACTTCGGGCTTTTTTTTTTTTTAAGTATATCAGCCCATTTTCTTCCACAGAGAATCGGAATTAGATTCTAGGAAAGACATACAATAGCAAGGAAAAGAGAAATCGAAAATCAGAACCAAAGACAAGGACTACAGAAATGTAAGTCTGTGGGGGTGAAGGTCTCAATAGCCCCCAGGGCTTTGCTTGCTGGACATCTCCATCTTGGTGGGTAACACGCCTGTGAATTCAGTACTGCGTGAGGCTGAAGCAGGAAGATCCCAAGTTTGAGTCCCTCCTGGGTGGAGATTTGAAGCCCAGGGCACGAACTTCTGGTGTCTAATGAGAGAGCCTTTTGTGGCAGAGGAAGAAGGGCATTCTGGGAGAGTGTAACGTTATCAGGACCTGGAAGAGTGAAGGAGAGTGAATCTCGTCTCACAAGCCCTGCCGATAGCAGCACTGATGCTGCAATCAGAACAGATCCGTCATCCCCTGACACCGTCTGAAAGGCCCACCTCACCCTACTTTTGAAGGGAGTGTTAGGCTTCTAGCGCACACACTTTAGAGAGCATATTCAGACTTAGCCCGATCGGGTGTGCTCTTATTGGAAAGGAGGAGTGATCAAAATTGTAACTAAAGTTCAGCTTCGCTTGGGAGACTCACCTGCTAGATGTTGTCCTCAAAGTCTGTACGGCAAACCAAAACACACATTTTATTTTGAATTTTCTTACATGTCTCCAGAGGAAACCTGCCACCATAATGCCAAAATATAAGTTTGTGAATATGGTTTCTGGGAAGACGGTGAGCCCTCTTCACAGTAAGTTTACAGCCAGTTCTGAATGCAGCGGGAACCTCAAATAGTAATGCATTTATTACCTCTGCGAGAATGATAGCATGACCCTAGAACTACGCTCCCTGACCTAAGCCTGTGACCACAGAACTATTCTCCCCAACCTAACCTAGTTTCACCTCATTGTTTACTCTTGTTGTGGGCTACGGAAACCTAGATTTTGAGTTAAAAAATAATTTAATGAATGTAACAATGCTTCCTCAAAGCCTTTTTGAAAATGGCCCAGAATGTTGATTTGCGTTACACTTCAATTTCCAAATGTGTACAGCTTCAAACAGGTACCCAAGGTCACTTTCCACTTTTGACTCATGAAGATCTCATTAACGTCCTAACCTGACCAAAAAAGAAAAAAAAAAGAACAGAAAATCACTACCAGAGAAAGAAGAGGCACTAAAACTTGAGGAAACTGGTTATGCCAGTTCTAACAGCTTCAGAAGACAAAGAGCATAAGACTGGAATCAAATGAATTCACATTTTCCTTTTAGTTCACAATGTATTTCATTCATTAATGGTGGGCTTACAAGATTATAGATTTATTTCCAGGTACTTGTTCTCTTCCAGAATGTTTCCAATGTTAATCACCTTGATAATTCTGGATTTGCATTCTTTTTCTGTTGTACAGGTCTGGGAGAGAAAAGCACTAATTAATTCATGTCCAGGCAGAAAAAAAATGCATTTATTTTTTTCTAAATGAAAAGCAAAACAGCAACACTTTCTTTCACAGGTTTCTTCCTGGGTTCTGAAGGAACATATTACAAAATAAGTGACTTAGCTGATGTGGGAATATTGGAAACAAAATTTCCTTAAATCCATTATCGACAAGAAGGTGAATTCTCTAAATTTCAGTGGGGAGGTTCCCTCCCATTGAATGCCAATGAAGCATCTACTTTTGTGCTCTTGGAAAGAAATCCAGAGAGGCAAGCGCTAGGCTCAGAGCAATTCCCAAGAAGGGCTGTCTACGAATGCGATCAAACAGATGAAATGTCCGTATTTTACTAGTGCTTTCAACAATATGAACTAATAGAGCTGATTTTTTTGCATGAATCTTGTAGTTGCTAGACAAATATGCGTTCAAGAAAAATTTAAATGAATAAATTGACTTGTTAACACCATAGTGCTATGTAAAGAACCAAAACAAGAAAACATTATCTTCCTCTTGGGAAACTTTTTTTTTCTACTTGCTTTTACTTTTCTGCATATAATTAAACTTTTCTCGGTGAATTTCTTTCTGGTCATTTCAACAATTAAATGAAAAAGAACTTGAGAAATGTTCAATGTGCAATGAAATGCACGAATTAGCAATCTATTTATGTTGGTTTTATGGCATACTAACTTTTTACTAATCGAATGGACCTTTAACTGGTAGTTTTTGCTTAAGATCTTAGAAATACAATTTCATGCTCTTTTACACTACAAACTTAGACATACTCTGAATAACTTATTATATTTTGGTAGTCTCGGCTTCCTTATCAGTAAAATCAAATCAATACTCACGAGGCAAGACTGTAACAAGAGTCAGGTGACATTGGAACAAAGTGTGTAATGCCTAGTAGGCACGAGATAAAATAACACTATAATTAGTTTTGCTTTGATAATAAAATTTTAGTGCCCAAATGAAGATTGCTTCCTAGTGATGGAGAATTTAGTTCTTCAGGGTAAGTCCCAATCAGTCTTTCCTGTTCTCCCATAAGGCTCATGAGAAGGTCCAAGCAGCACATCTGTGACCTATTCGTACAGGATAAACTCCTTTCCAGGTGCAAATTGGTGCTACGAGATTGAACTAATATCCAGGAGCGTGGTAGGGCAGGCAGCAGGAACAGTACAGAGGCACAAAAATGTGAAAGACAATTTAGTGCTTCCTCCCAGCCCGCATTTCATCTTACCCTTTGCTGCCTCTGGACTATCCATCAGCATTACTACGCACTGAAATCTCCTTTGAAATTTTAATCAATTTAACATTGGTGTATCTATAGATTAGATGAAATAACTTTTGCTGTCTCTTCCAAGCACCTTTGTCATATGAACGGGTTACAGCCCTCATATTTCTCAATATGAATTCCTAGATATCCTTCTATTTCAATCTTGTTTTCAAAGGACAAGGTGGAAGATGACAATGGTAATGAAGATTAACTGAAAGACTAATTATTTAGTCACTGGTGGGGGGATGAGGTGCAAGGCTAAATCTTCCTGTCACGCATATGCATAACTAGTTCAGTTTAAACGCCTGATTCATGGGAGCAAGCAATCTATCTCTATCACACGCCGGATGCTTTATTTAAGTTAGCTTCAGAGAATCTTAATTTTTCATGTGAACCTATTCACTAGATATCAATCCTAACACACTGCTGTCTTTCCACTTTCCTATGTGTTATGTCCAACTCATACTTGACTACAGGTACATGTAAATGGAGACTTAAATGGTTATTAAGAACCAGGAATCTCTGTATTTTACAATATCCACAGAGCATTTTTTTATCTGACCACAGTCATAGATCCATTTGATTAGTAATAAGTTTGTGGGCAACCAAACCAACATAAATGAGTTTTTAATCCATACATTTTACTGTATAAAGGGAGTAGTTTACTTTTACCTATTTCTGTTTTGATACTATGAGTAATTCAACTGCATCATTTATTTACCATTGAAATAACAGGTGATTTAAATGCTAAGTGGGCAAATATAACAATGTAAAAATCATATTTTAAATGCAACTTTGTCAAGTTTGTATAATCGTAAGTGTATCCAATTAAAATAATAAATATATTCATTGAGTTTATCTGTAGTGGTTTAATAATATGGTCTTTTCTCATCTGAGTGAAAGCACTTCGTAAATGTAATTTCTGGAAATACCTAAGTTATACAAACAAAAACGAAGGTGAAAAAATTTAATATTTGAGAATATCTCTGCTAAAGTGCGTGTTCGAGACCATCATCGTCACTAAAGCTCTGAGCTTTCCTGTCTTTTCAGATGAGCAGCTTTGATGTTTACAATCAAGATGTGAGATTTTCACCTTTCTCGTTAATGTTGAGCAAGGCTCTAGTGATGGAATTGAACATCTGGCAAGTCATTCCCACAAATACTTTTCTCAGGTAATCTGTCCTTGAACAGGGAGAGGGATCACCGATCTTCTATTCAGCTGAGGCCGCTGAACGCAACTCAGCATTCAGAATCACGCATCTTAGCTTCAGGAAACGTGACTCAGTGTTCAGAATCAGGCCTCTTAGTTTCAGTTTTTCTGTAGATTTGTGCCTTTTGAGAACTTGTCTCTAAAAATAGCTGGTATTACTTCACTCAACTGTAGAGATGAGCAAAACAACTCATGATTTCCAATAATCTCCGAGCCTCCATAGAGGCCAAAAGAACTTATTGTGTCAGGATTAGGGTCTTCCAGGAACCTTAAAGGAATGAAAGGCTGTCATCCTAATTCACTGTGACACACACATTGTTGAACAGGTGATAAGGCCCAGAAAATATCATTCCAAGCTAACTTCCAAGAATATTTTAATTAAGGGAGCATTTCCCCCCCTCTGGCACCGTTTTCTTAATCAATTCTTCAATATCTTTAAGAGTATCTATGAATGTTGCAGCTCCTAATGAGTCAATTCATCTTTTCCTCTTTTAGGGTGAATCTTTTAGCTTTTTTTTCTTTCCTTCACCCAGCACTTTTAGATCCAGCACTGCTTCACTATTCCTGGGCTCATGGTAAATATTTGCATTGGTATTTGATTGATTGGAGTGTTTCTTCTTACAACTTTAACATGGCCTTAGTAGCTTTTCCAAATTTGCAGCCCAAGAAGGGACTATTATTTAATTAGAATCAGCATAGAAAGTGAAATGTGTATCTATTCTTTGCCACGTAAATGAATTCATATTAGACACGTGGGGGATTAACAGTACGCAGTATTTGGTACTTTGATGTCTCAACAAATTGGATGGGTTGTAACAAAATTAAGTGAAGTATGTGCCATTCAACATTCGAAGTATTTTATGGAGTATAAGGAGAGAAAGACAAAAGAAGCAGAACAGAACGAAAGAAGAAAATAAGACGGTACTTTTGCAAAGATTTTGCAAAGATCTATCAGTTTCCTATTGCTTTGGTAGCAAATTACCAGAAATTCAGTGGCTTAAAAAGCAAGTCTCACTTTTTGTGCTATTGAAAGTCTGAAACAACTTTCATAGGACCAAAAAATGTTGTGAGGATGTGTTCCTATGGAAGCCCTAGGGGAGGATCTGTCTCCTTGCCTTTTCTGCCGTCTAGAGGCAGCCTGAACTCCACCAGACCTGGTCCCTTCATCATTAAAGCAAGGATGGGTTGAGCCCTTCCCACACTTGTCACCTTCAGTTTCGTACCCTCCTCTGTCACTTATATGGTGAACTCACAAGGGTGACCCAGGATGATCTTCTTATCTCAAAAGCCCTCCTTTAGTCATATTTGCAAGGTTCCTTTTCCTGGGAAACATGACTACTAATCGCACTATGTCAACTTGAATAAGTTGAGTAATTTCCAGCAGGTTAGCAAAGCATAAATCCAGGCATGTCTGTAAGTGATTGTTATGTAGGCCAAGAAGCTGATGCGAAAAGCCCCTCTCCCCCGCCGACGGGGGTGGCACCCACTGGTATGCTTGTCACCTCGGTGGGAGACAAAGCGGAAGAAGAAAGTGCCATTTTAGAAGAGCTCCACCTTATTCGTCAATTTTGGACATCAGTCTCCAGGATCTTCAACCTTTCAACAGACTCACCCTTGCAATTCCACTGTAGGCTTCCAGGCCTTTGCCCTTGGGGCCTGGCACTGGTTTGCATCCTTGCTCTTTCTTGGTCTGTAGCTCCCATATTTGTGGCTGAGCAGCTACTGGGATTCTTACGATTTCTAGGTTCTGGATGGCTATTATGGGCTCTTCTGTCTCCGATCCTGAAACTTACCTAATAAATGCCCTTACATAATTTTATGGATAGATCTCCTTTTGTTTCTGTTCCTCTAGAGAATCTTAGTTATTATAGTAAGGCAACATAGTCACAAGTGCAAGTACCTAGGACAAAGGAGATGTTTGGGAGCCTCCAGTCTGCATACTACACTACATCTACACAACAACAACAACAGAAAATAATCCAGTGAGGAGGTTTTAATACAGTTGAGAAATTGTGTTTAAAATATCTCCCTAGAGGTTTTGCCCCCAGTTCCATTTCTAGGAATATAGCATATTATACTTGAGGGAGCATAAAGTGTATGTGAACTAAACCAGATCCAGCGTATCTGTTTACTAATCACATGTTCCAGGGGGCCAAGTCACTTAAACCCATGAAGCTTTGAAGTTTCACACCTGGCAAGATGGTGATAAAAATATGTGCTTGTCTTCAGGGGTTCTTTTTAGAATTAAATGATACATTGTAACTAAAGTGATCAATACCAATCCTTGTGTAAAGTAAATATTTTCTTTTAACTTTCTTTCTTACATGTAAACAGATCCATAAATTGCTGTGAAATTGAATACTCTGTGAACGACTTTGCCAGTGGTGCCATTTTTGGATTTAATCTCTTAATGATGCAATTATTTTTTGTTCTACATTGTATAGCACGGACCATGGAAATTGTATGCTCAGTTTCCACCACTTTGACCACAATGACAAGTTCTAGACTTAACTCTATCCTAGTCACTGTACATTAGGTAGACTAAACAGGAGGTTAAAGATCTGTTCATATCAGTCTGACCATCTCAATAGAGTGGCATCTTGCATGTTTAAGATACAATAAAACATGGGTAACTGAGATGCAGTCTACATATTACTACCTAAGACCCTATATAGCTTTTTTCATTACACGTGGCATTAACCAGTCAATATTCATTTAGCTAGCTGAAGCTTTTAGAGTTCATATTTCAGTTTCTTTCAATGTGACATTTTTATGTGACATTCAGCTTCAGGATGAAATTTTTGTTTTGACATGTACAATTAATATTTAAAAACTGGATGGAATAAAATTATCACCTGCATGGCACCAAAGCAAAACCAATCCAGACAGGAGAAGCGAATGCCTCACTTGTCCCTAGACAACTTAGATTATTAGCTCTCGCTTAGCAACCTCTAAAACTGAAAACTTTTTTCTAATTTTTATCTTAAGCTAGGCCTTCATATACACAATTGTACTAAAGATTTTTAAGGCACATAACTAGATCTAAGTTTCCTTTGTGCTTTGCACTCGAGCCTTAAATGTCAGCCCACGGAAACAAGAAGAGCACAGGAGAGGGGGCCAGAGAGGGCGCAAAGTCACGCGATTTCGTTGAACTACTCTATGAGTTAAAAGTAATGGGATTTCAAAAGCAGCCCTGGATTCATCCCAGGTGCACAGGTGCTGCACACCCTGTTGGCCTTCATTGCGTTCATCTCTGTTCTCTAGCAAATCAATTCTATACTGCTGGAAAAGAAATACAGGTCATTTCTCCAGAATTTAACCACCTTGCGATTATTTGAGGATGGAGAAAATTTGACAACGTTACCCATAGTTTAATTTTATTTAATTCAAAAATCAAAATACTAAAATAAACTGCTCAGTGACAAGGAGACATACTGCATTGTGTCAAGGCTTTCACAAAGAGAAAAATTAGCTACCATACTTCATTTTACAATTAAAATGAAGAACATTTCTCTAATACATTTTAGACTTGAAAATAGAATTTTTCAAATGCGCTTTGTCTAAGTGATTTTATTGCTAAAATTGCACCAATGATTAAAGCATTCCTAGTCGACACTTCTCTTCTGGGAGATACAAAGGCTCACCCTATATTCAGAGGTGGATTCACAATTAAGGGAGCTTTTCTAAGGATGTGAATACTTATGTTCATGACTTCAGACAGTCATTTGCTGAAAGTTGGGACTATTTGAAATAAAACATGAAATTCCAGGTATTTAATCTGAATCAGAATTCCCAGAAATCAAATCTATTCAAATGAATTTCAAATTGATTATATTTGACCCTGGTAAATGCAATATAAAGCCAATGGAAGCATAATTTAAGTGGAAAAATCTAATGTATGTAAACTGGTAGAGGTTCCAAGTTAAACGTAAGTAGCCTGATCTAATATTACTTACATTAATGGAAAAATCATTAGTTAATGGAAATTAAAGGGGTTTTCATTCATTATTAAAAAAGCTAAATTAGATTGAGACTTTCTGTGTAAATATTATGCTCTCAATGATATTAGGACATAATTATATTTCTTAAAATCATGCACACAGAATTGCACAAAATGTTCACTAAATTAACATGTGTACAACTTTGGAAATCATTTGCCACCTTTTCTTTTAAGAATCACTTATGCTGTGAACCAGCAACCCGAGATCATGCGTTCAGGTGAAATGCTAAAACAAAAATAAGTCATTCCGGGGCAATGTTTTTCAACTGAAAATAAAACCTGGTTTCAGTATGCTTTACAGCACAGCCTTCTCTGCAACTATTATTAATTTACCACAATTATTATGTGAGATGAGAACTTTTTTTCTTACCCTTGAAATCAATCATCCTGAAAAAGTTTAAATTACCCAAACAATTACCATCCAACCAGTTGTTTTTCTATGACTCAGCAGTCAGTCCTTCAGTCATGTTGAGTTGCTGCTATGTAAACAGTTGTAGAGATAGAAAGGCACATGAAGAAGTCTAACCATTAAATAACTTCCTGGAGAAACCACACAAGCAAGATGACACAGTCCAATTATTTAAATCTGAGAAAGAAAGTAATCCAGAATTTCTAGCAATATTATATGTCAAATTTTAAGAAAAATTTCAAAAGCACGGAAAAATTGAAGAAATTCATATTTAGAAGATGAACTTTGCAAACAAAGTTAAAAGTTCTTCATGTTTAAGAAAACATAAGGCTAAATGTTTATGTAGGTGTGATTGAAGAATATGGCGAATACTCAAATATTAAAAATATCTGTTGTAGTGTAAGAGCTGTTGCCACCTGGCTTTACTCAAAGTCCCCAAACTACATCAAATGCACTCATCAGCTTTGCTACTTGCAGAAGCAGTCTTGATAGGTAACTTTCACGAGTATCTTCGCAAGTTGTGATTAAAATAAATAAATAAGTAAAGATGAATGTGGCTCCTGGGTGTCATCAGATGTAAAGACAAAAAGACACACCTGGAAAACATGATCGTGCATCCTCACCCACCTTATTCATTGGATCTGACACTGTGCCACTTCTGGCTCTTCCCCAAACTGAAAATGTTGCTGCTTTGAACCAGCTCAGGAAATCAAAGCAGTCATAGCCCTTAAAGGCACTCATGGGAGAGAACTTCCAGGATGGCTGCGCAAAGGGGCCAGAATAACGAGGTGTGCTGGAAGCAAGGAGGAGTATTCTAAGAAGGGTTAGTGGCAGTATTTCTTTGGCCATAATGCTTGAATGGTATATATATATATGGAGAGAGAGAGAGAGAGAGAGAGTGAGAGAGAGAGAGAGAGAGAGAGAGAGAGAGAGAGAGTCTTGCTCTGTAGCCCACTCTGGTCTTGAACTCATTATGCAGCCCCAGGTCTTTGGACGCATTGCAATCCCCCGCCTTAGCCCCCCATATCCTGAGATTACAGGCACAAGCCACTACACCCAGCTGGTGTGTAGCTGGGAAATTGAACTCAGGGTCTTGAGCTTGCTGGGCAAGGGCTTTAACCGCTATGCCATTCCTCCAGCCCCATCGTACATTTTGGTCACAACTTGTATGCTTTTTAAATGAAAACAATCAGAGATTGTAGATTTCATTGATTTTTAAGAGTATGTTTAAAGGAATAATATTTACTTGTTTAGCAATTATACATTATGGAAAAATAAATGTGTAATAGAAATATCACAGGGAATCAGAGGGAGTGATTGAGAATGATAGAAGTTACCTGCATTACATTAGAAAGTGTATATTATGATTCGAAAGTCAATCTGATGTCATTAAACCGAATGCTGTAATTTCTCCAGCAATAACGAATATCTAAAGAACTACATATAAGCCTAATAAAACATAATATGGAATAATATGAAATGCCTAGTTAATACCTAGAATGTAGAAGATGTTTTAAAAAGCGATTCTACGACTAAGTATAAGGTAAAGTTATGATATTTGTTAATTCTAGCAAATTAACAGTTATTTGAAATGGGAATGATCTAAGTGTACTTATTGTTAGATAGAAGTTGAATAGAGGGATTAAACATAAGCTGGAGGTGTTTTTAGGGTGTGTCAGCAAAGAAACCTAATTCAAGTACACAGACTCAGGTAAAAAGATGAGTGAAATTATATTATTGGAGTATAAAAATGCTTAAAAATCTTCATAATAACTTTAGAAAAATAGATATCACATTCAGAGAGATTACTAAAGTTTAAAAGGAATATTTCTCAAAGAGAAGGCCACTGTCAAAAAATTGTGTAAGTGCTATATAAACGCACTTGTCAGGTTGCAGTAGTGAAAAGCAAATGGAATTCATGAGATACAAATCCAGTATTGTAGTTACAGACATAAGTATTCCTCTGCCAATAACTGACAGATTAAACTAGAAGAATATCACTAACAATACGATATCTGGAAGAAAACTACCAATAAACCTGATCTAATTGACATACTTAGAATATCTCGCACAACAAAAACAGAATAAGTGTCCTTACAATTTCCCAAAAAGCTGGCCTGGAACCTGAACCACAGTATTCTGTATTCAGAGATTTTAAAACAGATGGAAGCAAATTTAAAATGATAGAAACTTATAGTTACTACACAAAGAGATCTTGTCTCAAAAAATAGTTAACAGCCTTCAACAATAAACATGACAAAATTATTTTATTACTAAATTTTATCTAAATTTTTAAAAGAAAAATAATACCAAATTTTGGCAAATCATTCCAGAAAGTAATAGAAACAATATTTTAAAAATATTTTTTATGAAGTCAGCAACAGTATTGTCAAACCACATTGACAGTACAAAACAGGAAAACTACAGAACGGTATCTGTTAAGAGAGTAAGCAAAAAAGAATTATTTATTATAGAAGACATATTCCATTAAGCAACTATTAAGTATTCAAAAGCAATGAAAATTGTCTTATCAACAAGCTAATAAAAATAAAAATATAGTTGTTTCTGCTGATATAGAAAGTGCATTTTATTTTCCCCATTTTATTAATATATGCACACAATACATAACGTTTACATTAAACTCAGGTATTTTTTGCACATATATACTGCTTCAAAATTACAATCTCTTTCTTTCCCTTTTTGACCCTGTACAACTCTCTCCTCCCTTGTAGCTCCCGCAATCACCTCCATTTTCTCACGTATCATCTCCCGTTTCCTTCCCACCCGTGCATGCCCCGCTGTCTTTCTCTCTCTACAAAGTTCATCATCTTACTTTCTTCCATGTCTCTTCCGTTTTTTATGGTTTGGTTTTCTCTTATTAGAGAAACAATATAATATTCAACTTTCTTTGTTAGATTTATTTAACTGAGCATCATGATCTCAAGGTGCAACCATTTTCCTAAAAATGACTCAAATGTGTCATTGTTAATGTTATTGTTAATGCTGCATTGTATATATATATATATATATATATATATATATATATATATATATATATTATTTTCTTTATCCAGTCATTTGTACTTGGGCATATTGACTTCTTCCAAGATTTGTCTGTTATCAATTGGGCTGCTGTACGAAAGACATTCAGGTTATTATTACATCACTCGGATTTCTTAGACTAAACATATATCAAAGACTGAATAAATGAATCATTTCATTAAATGAACTTAAGACTATATCTCAAAATCATATCACACATAAAGCAATAGAAATAATGCTATGCTCAGTTATTTCAAAATTGTTAAGAGTTCTTTCCAAAAGAGGAGCAGGAAGAAACGAGTATGATCATTATTACGAATTTAGTTGCAGAGTATGATATTGAGAATAAAATTCAAGAGTCACAGATTGAACTAAAAGCTGACTTCTTAGCCAGTGGTTTAAGGCTATGTGATCTTTTATCTACACTGCTCAATGACAGCTTCAGGGAAAAGACCCCAAGAATAATTTTCTTTTAGCAACTCTTACTGTTTTTAGAACTAATAATATCCCAAATCAATACTACTACCTCCTGCCACTTCACCCACAAGCTATATATCTATCATACACATTACAAGAGTTTTACAGATTAAGATTTTATAACAATTCCTTATGTAGAATATAATGATCATGTTTTGCAAACTAATACACTAATAAAAATAATAATTACATGGAGAGGTTTCACAGATTTTTTGAGGAACCTGGTACTGTTTTAAAGGGATACCAATAAAATGATTGATGTCCTTTTGATTTGGGAAATTTTCTTGCATGATTTCCGTGAATAAATACTTTATACCTTTGATGCTGTCTTCTGCTCTCAGTCTCACACCCAAAATTCTGAGATTGGTTCTCTTTGAATCATCCATCATCTATTGTTCCATCTACTTTGCTCATTTTAATTTTGGAGTCTTGTCTAATTATATCATATGTTTCCTCAGCCTTGTCTTCAAGATCTAAATTTCTGTCTTCACAATATTTGAGTTGACTTTCCTTGCTTACGAAAGTATTTTTCATATGCTAATTTTCACTTAGATTTCTTTGCAAAATTTCCATTTCTCTATCAAAATGTTCCTTCATATCTTGCGTTTTCTTATTTAGCTACCTTTTTATTTGTGGCTTCTACGTGCTCAGTGAGCTTTGTACCCGTTAGGATTGCCACTTGTTCAGTCAGTCCCTCCTTATGTCCACTGACTATTGCTTGCATTTTCCTGAGAATATCTGTTTAACTAGTTTATTTGCCTTTTCACTTCTTTTCATATGATTTTCACTATTTCAGGGTCCATGACATCAGTTTCTGGGGCCTCGGGCATTTATGTGGTGTCCTATTGCCTTGTCTTTTCTCCACGTTTCTGTTATTGAAGAAAGAACTGCATTTTAAAGACTTAGATGAGTGGTTTCTGTGAATGTGTATGAGGGTGGGGGAGAGGCGCAAAAGTTCTCTGAGTTCTGTACTGGGACTAGACTGTGAGGAGGACCTAACAGCCTGATGGCCTCTGAGGTGTCTTTCTCCAGACCCCTCAGGAAAGATCACCAACCTGTCCTGGCTTCCCTCCCCAGAGGGTGGGGCCACTTCTCCATAACTATCTCGTGCCAGTTACTTCCTAAATACTGTTTAAGATTACACCCCCAAAACTAAAATGCTCTCCCTGGAGACTTCTTTTACTCTAAACAGATTCATCTCAGGTTCTTATTTTTTAAGAGGCTCCTGTTTACATCACTTCCTGTTATGGCTGCCAAGCTTGGCTTCTGACTTAGGCTCCAGGAGACCTTCTTAGGGAGTTTGCACTTCATTTGCAGTTTGCACTACCTTGATTTAGGAGGCTGACTACCAGCTGTTTGCAGTTTCCACCTCTCCTGGATCTGCACTTACATTAGAGGCTCCGGGCTCTGGGTTGTTCTCCAGCTGAAGATATGGGTGGCTCTGGCCGTGCTCTGTCAGCCTGGGGCTACTTCCTGTCCTGGTGTTTTCCTCTTCTTCCCATGCATCTTCAGGATTTCTAATCTTCCTGGGGCATCCATTCTATTCTTCCACTCTTACCTAAGTTGAACAGGCAGTTTGTAATTATAGTCTCAAATTTTTAAGTGAATCCCCACGAAGACATTGCCCAGCTCTCCTGAAGAAGACTTTTCCCATAACATACAGAATCCACTCATGAGAATGATTCTCAGAACATATGGCAAAATGTAACTCATATAACTTGAGTTTAAAAAAAACAACAAAAAGATCAAAACTAAGTCACACACACACACACACACACACACACACACACACACACACACAAAACAACTGATGATTTTACCCAGAATTATTTTCCCTTTAAGTCAGGAAATTGGAAATAATATATCTTGACAATGTTTTTAAATATCATACTTGAAATCTGAGCTAGTGCAATAAGACAAGAAACAAAAATTCAGAAAAAAAGTGAGAGAAACAAAAAATCACATTGGAATTTGAGAGTACAATACAATTGCATGACTGTCCAAACAAGAGGCTGTGTAAGTATCAACAAAGAGATTATTCTATTTATAGAGAAAGGCAATGCTTTCCAGAATAGCCATAACCATAGTGAAAAAGAAAAAAAATTGAAAGGCTTATACAACTGGTTTTAAAATTCCATATAAGTGGTACTACTCAGGCGGTATTAATGACAAAAATAGATGCAATAGACAGACTGGATGTAGGCCCACACATGCACATAACACAAGAATCTTGACACAGACATAAAACCAAATCAAACTACAATTTTTAGGTCTTGGTAAAAATGTCCCTATGCATTCTTACACATCAAACAAAAGTTAAATCACATTTACGATTGCAAAATTTATGATGTAAAATTGCTAACTGCAAAATGGAAAACAAGAAACCATTGGAAAGTAAAAGCAGGAGTCTACATGAATTTAATTTTGAGGATGAGTTTTGAGACATAGACCCCAATACGTGCTCTATTTATACAAAATTTAGATATTTGCCTTTATTAAAATTAAGAATTATTTTTATCAAATAGAAAATATTAAAGAAAAATAGAAGCCATGAAACGGAACAGTAAAACAAGTGTTTTGTAAATGACTGCTATCCAAAATGTATGAAAAAAATCCCTAACAGTAAGAAAACAAAGAACACAATTTTAAAAATAAGAAAGAGATATAATAGATATATTTATAGAGATAAAAGATACATAAATATAAAATAAGTATATGAAAATCTTCCTGAAATCACTATTCTTTAGTAAAGTACAATTGAAACTATACTGAGATAGCATTATAGAAATATTTTAATAAACTCCAAAAGTTTAAAAAAAAACAATTCAGAAGAGGATGCAAACAGAAAAACAACAGAAAATTTAATTCAGTCTCAATCAGAATATTATATTTTGCAAACACATGAGACATTTTGACAGTTTTTCACACAATTTTTGATATTCTTCCTATGCAATCCTGTAATCTGATGTTTCTACATATTGGCTCAACTGATTTGAAAAGTTCAACTTACACAAATCATGCACATTAAAAATTATAGCAGTTTAATTCATTATTGCTAAAAATCAAACACAAGCAACATATTCCAACAATCAATAAATGAGTAAATGAACAAATTAAGTAAATCAATGTAATGGGATATTGTATTACTGACAATAAGTGATGGACTATCAAGCCATCAAAAAATAGATGAATTTTAATTGTATGACTACACCAATGGAGCCAGTCTTTCTATAGGTAGTATCCACCATGATTGCTTCAAATACAGTTATGCGTGAAAAGTTTCTCTTTTCTCAAACCCTAGATCAGAAATACTAAACTTCCACAGTTCGCTCACACATACTTGAGTTCCTTCCCACCTCTTTTCTCTCTCTCCCCTCCCACCCTCTTCCACATCAGGTTGAATAATCTGTACTGAATCATTTCAAGTTTACTGACTTTCTTTTCCATATCTGTTATACTATTGCAGCTACACAATATTTTTTATTTAAGTGGTTATATTTTTATGTTGCCAAATTTTCATGTGGCTCTGATTTTAACAGTTTTTTAAGATATGCTTAACATGCAATATAATTTATTTAGTGTACAATTTAATACTTTCTGTAAATCACCTCAGGTAGGAAATCCTAACCACAAATTGGTTTTTTGTACACTTTTATCTGCCCAGAAAGAAACTTTGTAACCATAAATAATCATCTCCAACCCTCAGAAACAACTAATCTAATTTCTCTATGTGTGTAATTTTCCTAAAAAGGACATTCTCTGTAAATAGATTCACATAATATGTGGCTTTTTGCTATTGGTTTCTTTCACTTAGCACAATACTCTCATGATTTATTCATGTTGTAGCATGGATATGTGAGTGTTTTATTATAAAATAATATTTAGTTGTACTGATGAAGCACACATTCTGTGCATACTCCACTTGACAGAAACGGGTTGTTTTCGCATTTTTACTGTTATGAATAGTGATTCTCTGAGCGCTCATGTGAAGTTGTGGGGAATACTCTTTCCTTTCTTTTGGGCAAACACACAAGAGCAGAATGATTGAGTCAGTTGACCTAACACTCTGAGAACTGCTAAACTCTTTTCTGAAGGGGTTACACTATTTCATATCCCCACAAATAATGTTTGAGAATACCAGTATTTCTAATCCTAACCACATTTATTCTCATCCATCTTTTCCATTATCCCCCCCCCATTTAATTGATATGTATAAGCACAGGATTTAAGGTTTACAATGAAGTTGAACACTTTATGCACATACGTTATCTTGTCAAGGTGACAAGAACTTTCCCCCTCTCCTTTTGTCCCACCCCCTACCCACTCCTCCCTCCCTCCCCTCCCTACCTCCATGTTTCACCTTGTTTTTTGTTTTAAGTTCCATAGGAGTCATGATCTGGGTTTCTCATATCAAAGAGATCATTCGATGTTTCACTTTTTGCTTCTGACTCACTTCACTAATCACGATGTTCTCAAGTTTCTTCCATTTGCCTGCAAAAGCCTCCACGCTGTTGGACTTTATAGATGCATAGTGTTCCCTTGTGTATAAATACCACAGTTTGTGCATCCACTGTCTGTTGATGGGTATTTTGGTGACTTCCATATTTTAGCTATTGTTAGTTGTGCTGCTATGAACATGGGTATACACATATCTCTGTTATGTGCTGTTAGTTCTATGCTAACATTTGTGAAGTGGTATCTCATGGTGAGTTTGACTTACATTTCCCTAATGACTAACGATATTCAACAACTTCATGTGAATATTGGCCTTTGGTAGATCCTCTTCAGACTACAGTTTTTACAATCTTTTTCTCCTCTTTAATTATATTGTTTAGCTGTTAATGCCAAGTTCGAAGGTGTCTTTATATGTTCTAGATACAAATATTTTATCAGATACATATTTTGCTAAACTTTTATTATATGGTTGTTTCCCTTGATAATCTCAATGATAACTCACAAGTTTTAATTTTGGTGAGATTCAATATATTTTTTATTTGTGTGATTTTTTGCATCCTTAACAAACCGACTCACCCAACTTTGCAGAGATTTACTGTTGCATTTTCCTTTAACACATTTGTACATTTAGCGTTTTGGTTCTGTGGTTCATTGTAAGTTCATTTTTTGCCTATGTGTGAGTTGGGAATTCAAATTTTTTATTTCCAAGTGGACATGTATTTTCCCATGAGCATTGTAAGGACTTTCCCTATCATGCTGAATTGACATTCATGTCAAACTGGACTGATGTGAATGAAAAAGTTTACTTCTAGACTTTAAATTTTCTTGTTTCTCTGTATGTCTAATCTTACATGAATACCTTCCTGTATTGGTCATAGTAACTTAATAGACAATTTTAAAACTAGAAAGTGTGAGTCCTTCACATTTTTTCTCTTCTTAAAATGAGATGGCTTAGGCTACTTGAATTTTGATAAAATATAAGCGTGAACTTTTCAGCATCTACAAAAGAGGCTGTTTGGGGATTTGGTTGGCTGTTGAAGCTATAGACCAACTTGAGTACCATTGCAACCTTAACCACACTCAATCTTCCAATCCACATTTACGAGAAATATTTCCACTTATTTAGACATTTTTAATTTCATTCAAAAAAATTAGGGTTGTAGCATATATGTCTTACACTTACACTTTGATCATTGGCAACTTATTTTATTTACATAGTGTTACAAGTCAACTTTTTTTCTTATTTTTGCAATGTTTTTACTACTTGTATAGAAATACAGTTGATATTTTAAATTTACATTGTATATGGCAAACTTTCCAAATTGTAGCAGATTTTTATGTCTTCTTTAGCACATTTATGTACAATACACTTGCGCTAAAGAAATATTTTATTTTTCCTTTCAAATTTAGATAAATTTTGTTCAATTTCTTACGTTAGACAGAAATAGCATAACTAGTTTTGTACCTGACCATTGGGAAATGCAGTTTTATGTGATTTTTTTAACCATGAAATATGATATTGTTTGAATATTTTTAGATTTTCTATTTATGTTCTTAAGTATTTTTATGCAAAAGGACTTTACATCTTCTCAATTGTTTACTCCATATAGTGAGATACCTGTATTTTCTTCCTGTTTCCTTAAGAAAATAATTACAATTAATTACTATTTAAATGTCAAACCCACCTTAGCTTGTCATGGCAAACTCACTTTCCCATAGTGTGTAATATATACACTGCTAGATTTGGTTTGCTTAGAATTTTGATGAGAATTCTTTTCATAACTGATCATAATGGAATATTGATTTGTAGATTTCTTTCGATGTCTTTGGCTTTGGCATGAGACAAATACTATCTTCACGTAATGAGTGAGAATGTCTGTCTGCTTTTGCAATAGGAAAGGTTATGGAGGAGTGATATTAATTAGGTTTGTGGACTTAATGCTGAAATCATCCAGGCTGTGGAATTTGCAGTTTTTTTTTTCTATTTTGAGCTCTATACTACATTTGTTCATTCTAGTCAGATATTCTTTTCCTTTTTTAAAATTATTATTGGTTATTGCTATTCTGGAAAATGTCCTTTTACTCAAGTCATCTAATTAGTTGGTGCATAGTTGTTCATAGTGTTTTCTTATATAATTTTCTTCTTTAAAAAAAAATCAGTAACGTCCCTCACGACGTGGCCGCCTTGCTTCACTCCTGACATTAGCAACCTTCGTAGTCTCTCTTTTCTTTCTTAGCCAGTCCAGCTAATTATTTCCCAAATTTGCTGACCTCCTGACACACTCGCTTTTTGATTTTTCTATCCTTAATCTCATCCATTTCTACTAATCATTAATATTTCTTCTTCTTGCTATGAGCTTAGTTCACTCCTCTTCTAGTTCCTTAAGATAAACAGTTCGTTAACTCAAGATCTTATTTTTTGTATCGACACTTAAATGTAAATATGTCTCTAAATACTGTCTTGTTCTTATGCCTAAAGTTTTTCCTGTTGTATTTCTTTTTAAACTTATTTTCTAAATTTCTTTGTGGTTTTTTTTTGTTTTGTAGACTTTATTAGGATTATTTACTATTCATCTTTGTGACTTTCTCAATGTATTTATATTAACGTCTAACATTATCGTCTTAAATTTAGAGAATCTATCTAACGTTTTAATCTTTTTAAATTACGGAGGCTTGTTTCGTGGATTAGCACGTGGTCTACCTTGAAAATTCCCTGTGTACTTGTAAAGACAAAGCATTTTGCTGCCGCTATTGGGTGACGTAATCTATGCAGGTCTAGCTGCTTCATGATACACTTCGCCTGTTTCCTTCTGGGGTTTGGTTTATGATCCATTATTGAAGGTCAGATATCAATGTTTTCCTCGTCATTGTTGAATTATTTGTTTCTCGCCTTCATTTTGCCCATTGATCATTTATTTATTTTGGTGCTTATAAATTAGACATGTTTGTGTATGCATTTATATTTCTTTTATTATTTTTGACACTTTATATTTTAATATATGATTCAAGAACATCTTTAATGCCCATTGGAGTATTTTTTTAAATACTGCTTTAAAGTCCTTACCACTTTATTCAATTTCTGTCATTTTGTTGTGAGTGTCTCTACATTTTATTTTCTGAGATAAATTAGCATTTTTGTTGTTCTTCATAAGCCAAGTATTTTTTGTATATGTGGAGGTCACTTTAGATGTTACCTTCTGAGCCATGAGGACATATTTATGCTTCGTAGGTATGGTTAATCATGTTCTTTTTTGTTCTAGAGGCTATGATTCCAATGTCAGTTTAGTTTTCAAGGCTTTTGCAGTGCTAATATTTTTTCTATTCTGCATATGCAAAACCCCATGGAGAGCCAGAGACCTGGCAATAATTCTATCCATTAGCTCATCCTCAAAGTCTCTGACATGTTAATTAGAGGTTAGTTCATGTATGAATAAATCCAGAAAGTAAATAAACAAAATTATGTCTTCTTTGCCTAGCTGTTTTCTTTCTGTAATGGCACTGATACTCGGATACTGCCCAGTCCACTGATCTTTATTTTCAATTCCCTCTTCAGAAGCTGTGATTGCAGGAGCTCCAGAGCCAACTAGCAGGGGGAGACAGACAAACAAACAGATAAACAAACAAACAAACAAAAACAAGAAAAGCTGATAGAGGTCTATATTACTTGACTTGGGAAAGCAGCTCCTCATGAGGGCAGGAAACTTTCAGTTTGGCTGCAGGGTCTCTTTATTGTGGGTTGCAGTAAAGCACACACCCAGAGAGAGAGAGAGAGAGAGAGAGAGAGAGAGAGAGAGAGAGAGAGAGAGAGAGGTTGACTCCATACTCTCCAAGCTTTGCTAGTTTTCCTTTCTCAAACCAGAGCTAGAGGGGTTTCCCCGTGTCTCTGTGTCAGAACCACAGTGACTGCTTCCATCTTTTGGTGCGTTGCGTTCAAGCTGAGAGATACCAGAGGGAGCGCAATTGCAACCCACGGTCCTCCCACAGTTCCTCAGGTTCCAGTGTTCTTCTCCATCCTCCTTGCTGACGCTTGCTCTTGAGCATTCTCATTGCTATTTATGCTTTTCAAGCACGTTTGGCAATCCCATTGGATGAGAAAGGCTGGCGAGTGCCTGTCTCTACTGGAATTAGCGCACTATTCTTTTGAAACTAACACCTTTGCACAGCCAAGGGGGAGGGGGAACAGTTAATCAATTTTAAACAACAGCCAATCCTTTTTCTTTAATTTTGTTATTTTTTGAGTGAAGAGGTATTACAGATGTGCTTCTTTTTGAAGGAAATAAGTTAGAAAAATGAGAGTCCACCTGTTGTTGTATTTATAACTTTGCATCACTCTTACTAGCTCATACCCAAACTTGAGAAGAATATTCCTAAGTTCTGTCCTCTTCACTTCCTGTTCCTGCTGTTTGCTCATTGATCCCCACCCCCACATACACTGCAGTGGCTTAGCTTTCAAAAAATATCTGCTTGGAAGAAGGGTTTTCATGGAGTTTGGTTTCACAACCTTCCTACTCTGGTTAAAAGAATAAAATCAAATCATATTAATCCCATCTTTAAATTTTACCAACATCATTTTAAAAAAAAACTTTGAACTAGGATTTAGAAATGTTTCTCCCTAATAGAGATGAGTCAAGTAGCCAAAAACCTGGAATGAGTAAGTCATCCTAGCCAGTTCTTGGTGACATTATTTGTATTACTATCTTAAGCGAGATATTATTAGACCAAGAAATTTTGTCACACACTGTCATTTTGAAGATTAGACGCAGTGTCATCCATTTTTAAATTTAGTCAGAGTTTTTATTTCTGGGCAGACATAAACATGTAGAATCATTTGTTTTTTGTTCTGAAAGTATCTTAGATTCTAATCTATTCTTATTTTATAGGAAACTACAATTTAGAGGGGCTAAATGATTTAACTGATATCATATAGATAGCAACAAAATTGGACTAGAGTTAAAATCATTTAACATGTAGAAGGCTAATCTGTGTGTACAATATTGCATATTTTAGAAGTTTAGGTTAAGTCCTAGCTTAAGTCCAGATTTTAGACTCTTGTGTCCTTTTTTCTTTCATAAAGAAAATTATGGTTAGATATTTTGTTTTCATGGTTATGTTTAGATGTTAGATTTTCTTAGGGAATCAAATAAGCTCATGGAAAAAAAATGATATGGTGAGCCTGACTCAGGAAAAAAATGCTAAAAGCTTAGGTTTAATCAATAAGTCCATTAAAGCTTCTAGTGATCCTATGCCTGGAAAAAAAAATTCCATACCTAAAGTTGCATGACAAATTTATTCGATGAGTTAAATGAGAGTATATCTCCTAATTTGTTTTCATATTTAATTATCCATTTATTCTTTTGATTCATAGGCAGTAATTTCATCTTGCTGATTCCCTCTTGACCTTGTGCTTGTAACTGAATGCTGAAATCTGGCTTGTGGCCCAGGAATATGTAGAAAATTGTTTATATTAACGGCAAGCCGCCGTGGCTGCAATGCTTTGATTTAACGCTACAACTGTACAAAGTAGCACGGCTTTCCTGTGTATTCTCTATTCTGCTCAAATCCCTTGTCATTATAACAGATGCTTGGATTATTGTTCTGTAAACTATGTCAGAATTTCAATCTCTAGAATCTGTTTATTATTCTCCAAGGGTAATATTACAAATGTTCTCATGCACAGTTAATACTTATAAAACAGTCTGTCTTATTTCCCATTAAAAAATCTCAGCAGAAAGTTTCTGTTAATCAGAGTAAATGTACCTGGTTTGCGGAGGATTATTTTAAGTGTATATGAATAAATGACTTCAGCTATAAAGGGCAACATTTCAGAAGATGTTCCAGTCATTTAAAAAATATATAGCTTTAATCTCAAGACTCATGAGACGCTATTGTCTAAAATTCATTGAAATATATACGTGTCTAGTTAAAAGGTAAGTATCACATCAAATATTTTAGTGATTTTATCCTGATATTACAATATAACATAGTTTAAATTAATGCCTTTCAAAGCTGTATCACCTGATGAAACCTGATGGTTTTAAACTGTGTAATATTATCAAAAAAAAATGATTATTGGGGGAAAATTTCTCATGTGCTTAAAAAGATTTCAGAAACGTGTGGGACTAATTCCATTGCTGAAAATTTGTACATGGTGGAAAACTGTATTGCCTTAAAAAAATAAATAAGCCTACTGACGGCTTTTTAAAAATACATTTCTAAAGGCTGAACTATCCGTTTCCTCCTGTTGTTTGAGTGAGTTATGGCAGTCTCTCTACGAGGCCATGAAATAAGATTTCCTGAGGTGACTTGGTCCAAGTGGGTGTTGGCAAAGAACAAATGTTCTGAAATATCATTAATTTCTCCTCTCCAGTTTTATATTTTAATCAGTGCTTAAAAGAGAATTAGTATGTTCTAAATTGGGTCCATATCAAATAAAAAAGCATTATGCCTGCTTATGACGAGGATGTAAACACACAATGCTCTGAGGAATAATCTGGCTGTGCATTCTAGAAAGAAAAAAAAAAGATTTGTAGCTCTGTTTGTAGTCAGAACTGTTTACATGAAACTAATTTGCATTCACCGTTTCCCTCACGTGGCTTTCCGTCTTTTTATTATTATTTTTCAGACTTGTCTCTTTTGAATCAGAAAGGGACATTAAAACAGACAAAAAATAACACGGAGAGTGTAAGTAGGGGTTATCCAACTCTTTTGAAATGATTTCGAAAGAGAAGGATGAAATTCTTGAGGAAAATGAACGCAGAGGGCAGAGAACCATTAGATAAAAAGGAGGGGTCAATAGCTACTCAATCAGCCCCTTAGAAAAAGGTGTGGCAGCCTTTAGTTCGTTCATTTTGCCATCAAGAGTGGACAGAGCTACTGGGGGCTCAGAGCCTGCGGGAACACCCACCTGCATTAAGTTTGCATTTAAGATTTTAAAAAACTAAGGGGGGGGAGGGAACCAACAAGGTCAGCTTCGGAAATGATGAATGCCTCTTTGCTGAGAGCTGTACTGAACGTCCTTGAGTTTAATCAAAACTATTTGTTTTTAGTCAGCTTTGCTGTTGTCTCTTTTACTCTTGTCCACTGATAGCTTGACATTAATGACATCATAAATCATGTGAAGTGGCGGCTTGGGTTTGGTAGCATTTCAAGCGTGTGTGGGGATGTCCTGGGCGATCCGAGGAGCTCGGACAAGGTTGGATATCATCCTGGGCTGAATCTTTAGTTTATGGCATTTTTTGGTCGGTAAAAGCACAGAGTTCTCTGTTGGTGTGATGGGCCTTATTAAAAGCATCTGCCTCCTGGTTAAGAGCTGACTTCGGAAACAGATGACTAAATGGATAGGTTTATTTTCATTCTTTTCTTAAAAACGGTTAAAAGCTTATTTTAAAAGTCCATATTAAAATAAAAATGCACTCCAGGTTCTAGTCAATTCTCATGGCTGTTCAAATACTGGGCAACGAAGCTGTGGAGGTCATTCACACCCCTCAGGGTGAACACTGCACGGTCAACAGGGGCCTGGACACAACGTGTATGATTTGAACAAATCTATCACTTACTCTTGTTTAAAAGCTCTAGTTAAACACAAAACATCACCTGTGTGTTGGAAATGTATTCTCTAAAAAATGTCTGGCTTTTATCAGTTTTTTGCTTCAAAATGATTTCACTGCATCATTCTGTGCTTGTGGCTTGTTATCAGTGTAAATGTATTCTTAGAACATGACTGTCACTACCGTGGTACTCTACTGTGGAGACAACAAAACATTCTTCAACTCTTGCTCATTCAATGATATTTTTAATGTTACAAATTCTGTGGATAGCCTGAGAATAATATAAAGATCCTTCATTTCCACATTAAGCCAACGCATTAACCAGTGAAAGCAAAAAGACACCACTTTTTCTTCAACCACGGAAAAGGAAGTCATCCTCAAGTGTGCATTGTGTGCTGTGATAAAGTGATTTTCAGTGTGTGGAGATGATTCATCTAAAAACTGTACAAATACTAGTCAAAATGCAGCATTTTCGCCTGCATACCAAGTAAACCAAATTAAGTCATTGGTATAGAATCCTGGAGCCAGATCTGAATAGAACAGATATCAAACAACACCAATCATTTGACACATTGAGCAACTCATTGTTTAACCTGAATTTGAGGAAAGAAGTGTTGAGAACGATTATTAGTAAGTACAGGTTCCTAAAATCCTCTCAAGATGCATATTATTTATTGTATATTAATGCTGAGTTTCTCTACATATCAACGAAGATATAAAGTTTAGTGAAAATGATCTCAGATAGTAGCAAAGATTCCCCCCTTTTTCAACAGACTATATTGGCAATGCAAATGAATTTGAGCAGTTATTTCTTTCTTCTCTGAGACGGTATTGCACCTTGTGTAAAAGAATGATTTATTTTTTCCATGACTCACATGGTGGCAGCATAATTATAATAATAAAGAAAACCACAGGTGAACTTAATGAAATTAGACCAAAATGGTCCAATTCATTGTGACATTTGTGCCACCCATGTCCCTTTTTTTAAAACTAAGAAACACTACACTGATTTTTAGACTGTTATACAACTTCAAGTAATGTACCAAGCATTGTTACATTGTTTCAGTGTCTACCACCATATTCTTGGGTGTCTCATGAAGAAATGCATGTATTTCCAACACAAACTATTTCTATGTGTTCTACATAGAAATATAATCATTTCAATCTCATGAGGAAGTATACTTTTTACACAGTATTTCTATTTTCTGCTCATCAAAATCCCAAAACATGACGAGATTTCTTTTCTTCATTTTTTTCTTGTGGTACTGAGGATTGAGCCATGACTTTTTCTCTTAGCTATATCCACAGCCTAATTTTAATTTAGAATTTGAGACAGTCTTGTTAAATCCTAAATTACCCAGGCTAAGATTAAAGTATGGGCTGTGATGACACACTTAGATATTTTCTATGGGAACTACTGATGAGTTAGGTACCCCCTGTCACTACTCAGACCGCAGGAACAGAAGACTCGAAAACAGAGGGCCTGTCCCCACTGAGTCATGAAGTGTTTACATCCTGAAATGCAGAGCGATGATTTGCCCAGAAAAATTATTTGAGACTTCCAAGTGTTTCATGTTCAGTTTCCTCCATTTACCAGTTTGAAAACATTTAATGTATCGAATATGCACTCAACAACTTTATTTTCTTACTAAATTAAATAAAATTATCAAAAGTAGACAGGAGCTGGAGAAATGGCTAAGCAGATAAAGCGCTTGCCTAGCAAGTGCAAGGTCCTGATTTGATTCCTCATCACCACTTAAACTGGGAAAGGTGTCACGTGCCTGTAATCCCAGCCCTTGGGAGGCTGGGGCTGAAGGAATTGCCTTGAGTTTGAGCCCAGTCTGGTCTACGCAGTGAGTTTAGGACCAGCCTCAGCTGTAGAGCAAGGCTCTGTAATAAATAAATAAATAAGTAAGTAAATAAATAAAGTAACGGTTTCCTGCTAAAAGAAGATATTTTGCCTTCTTATTAATAGCAGCATCAAATTAATTTATTTTTATGCATTTAATGGTTGATTCTAAAGAACTTTACTTTCAAAATTACTGGCAAAAAAAAAAAAAGATTTCCAGACCTCCTTGAAGAATCCACTATGCACAGTGCTGCTGCTACTACAATCTTCCCTCAAGCATGGGAAAACATGCTTGTACACATGTGCACACACTTACCCTTGCTCTTGTTTACTCAGGCACGAAAGCCAGGTCAAACTCCATTAGGAAGACAATGCTGGATTCACAGTCTCGTTCATCCTGAAAATTTTCGTCTCAATCTAAACTCCTACTAGAAGCATAATGAAAAGCCGTAAGCGCGGAGTCTGTTTCAATCTGAACCAAACTTCTGATCATGTACAAATAGTGAATAATGGCAATTATAAGGAAGAATCTAGGATGTTATTTATTTCTACCAAACAGCTCCTGACAGTATTGTGTATCAAGTTATTATTAAAATCCTCTGTCTGGATGTTAAGCTGACTTCCTTTACGACTAATTGCCTCTTACAACTAAGCTTGAAGTATATGGAAAGTTTGGTAAGTAAAATCTGATTTGACAAGGGACATTTTAAAATGATACATTTTTGTCATAATGTCTACTACAGCAGCTTGTTTTCATGATTGTCAAATGCAGTTTCGAAACTATGTTGTCATAATGAAATTGTGAGCAACTTTTTCTTATTTTAAGATGGTGTGTTTAAAAGAACGTATCCTTCATAATTTAAAAATGTGCTTAGGAATGGGAGAGCCCTATTCTTTGAGCTACGTCTGTAGAATAGCAGTGCGGGATAAGCATAGCAATAATGGGCAAGGTCTTTTGAGAAGCACTTTTCTTTCACAGATGCCCAAATGGATCGATTATAGGAAACTCACCCATCTTTCACGTCAGAAAGTGCTCCAGTTGAGTCTGGCAGATTCAACATTGAGACTTTCTAGAGAACTATTAGTAGCTACAGCAAAACAAGCCAGAGTTTCCATACAGCGTTGGCTATCCATATAGAACACGCTGGCCACATACAGCAGAACAAGTTGCTCACTGAATTAAGAGAGATCAACCATTAGCGTGGGAGGACACGGCAGGTAGCACACAGCAGGTAACTGTCACTCTGTGCACCCTGCCAAAGTGTCAGTGTCTCTTTTACTTGATTCAGGGAAAACAAAAGACCACTCTGCTGTAGAGGAGAAGGCAGAGACCTTTGTAGAAAAATCTTAAGCTCATTTGTTAAAACAAAACAGTTGCGGGCAATCTTAAAAGAAAATTTCTACTTGTTCTAAATGACATTGATCATCACACTGCCTAAACCTTGGACATTTTGAAATGTCTTCTGAGATGCCCAGCTTCAGAATTTAGGAGACACCTTTCCCCATTATTAAACCTTCCTGAAAATATAGCTTCACTGTTTTATAACTATGTGTCTTTTATGACTATTGTAATTCCATTATATTGAAACTCCTTCCAGACAATTATGGATAAGTATAGCAATTTTATCCATACCCATAGTACTGTTACAACAAATACACTCACATTCTTTTTTCACACTGTTTCAGAACCGTTAAAAACTGAGCTAAGAAAATCTCTGTGAGAATAGAAAATTTTCTAGAATGCACTACAGTGTTTAAATGAAAGAACAGAGATTGACCTATCTCCTTGGTTTATTGATGAGCCTAATGCCAATCTTACACCAGGTCAGGGTTAACCCCAAAGAATAAGCTGATGAGCTCGGTGAATATCGTCAGGGCATTTGTCAATAGCACTCGAGCTGTGGCTCTGGTTTCTAAGTTTCAACCTCAAATGATGTTTTCTATAACAAATAGAGTAAAAGAAACATGAGTAATTTTCCAAGCCCTGTGAAAAATACCTTTTATTTATTAATTCAAGTAATATTTATTGCCCTTCCATGTAAAGGTGCTTAGAGAGAGAAAAAAAGTTGATTTTAAAGTTTTGTCTGTCTTTTTTGGCCTTACATGGAGAAGTATCTGGCACAATCTCATAGAAAACATACTTCGTGTCAGCCGATTCTTCATAGGATCAACTCTGCATTCTGTGAGATGGTCATAGGACATGATTTTCTCTATTGGAATATTCTTACAACACCCTTTTTTTAAAAACAAAGAAACCTTTTATGTATTTGCTTGTCCCGAGAGTGCTAGTGAATATAACAAAGAATTATAAGAGGTCCATGACGCATGGGCTCCGCAGCAGTATTTTATCATAAGAGCAAGGAACCCTGCTGGCATATGTAATTTAATGTGCACCACGCCCCCCTTAATTCAATCAGGTCTCTACATCCCTTCCTTTAGATTCCAATTGGATTCCATGTGCTAAACCCGTCAAGATTTTCAGGATGAAATGAATGCTTGTATTAATCCTGCAATTTCCATTTAAAACACAGCATTGATTTGATTAATAAGGCTTGATGCTGTATAATTATATGGCAGATATGTAGGCTATAGGAAAACCACAGATGTGACCACCAGCAAAAGCCTTGTGGGAGAACGGGGTCAAAGGGAAGCAATGGCCGTGACTGAGGTGATGAATCTTTTGGCTTTCCTTTTATGCAATTAACAAGCTGGGATTCTATTAATTTGCCACCTCCAGAGCCTTGACTGGTCAGATGCGTCTGGGTCAAGGGTCACAGGGGCAGAGTCAGGGTCAGCATCACAGCAGTCCTGAAACAAAATGGGAAAACTAAAGAAATCCAAATGATATGGCTGAATATACATTCTTTAGTGCAGAGGGGGCAGGGAGAAAGTGCATCTCTTTAATGTTAAGATTGCTGTTTTAGAATAATAAAAATGTTCTCTGCACATTTAATTCAAAGTAATCAATCTTAGGTGTAGTGGTTGAACATCCAATAAAGGAAAATCAATGTGGTCTCTACAAGGGAAGACAAACAATGCTCACTTTTACTAAAGGGATTATAGGTTAACATTTATTCAGTGTATTGTAATCTGATGTCAAGTGGTATAAAATCAAACCAACAATCCATTACCACCCGTTATAGGCTAGGTGCTGATCTCATGCAAATTGTCTTTTCATAGAACTTATTAAATCATTTCTGTGTTCTAGCTATGAAACATTTGTCTACAATGGTTTAATTTCAATGAATTTTACTGCATGTCTTGGATGAAATATATCAGAGACAAATATTTGTCATTTCAAAATGAATTTTTTATAATTTTCATATGCTTCTAGCCATAAATTTATCAGGTATTAACACATGTTATTTTTTTATTACAACAAACTAAAACCTTTGGTCATGATACTAGGCTTGAATTGTTTTTCTTCTAAGTCGTTCTATTTCACTCCTACACAGGCCAGTTGGATCAGTTCACCGAATTTCATAACACTGTGAGCTGAATTGCAGTGCAATTGGATGTAGATTTATTTAGAAGTTCAGAGAAATGATTCACACTTTATCAGAAATATACCGGTCCTAACTTTGAGTTTATCTGATGTAGGCTAAAGTCTATACTTTATACATATATATAAATATTATGAGACCAATGTATTTTAAATGTGTCTGATAAAGTAGTTCTATAGGTTTCACAATTCTGAAATTAATAATTATTTATATTCCTAAAGGTAAGCAAAATAATTCATTAGTGTATTAGCCTAGTGGCTCTGTCACTTGCTTGTGCAATGAGGATTTACGGCGATTAGCACCACCCTTCAATTAAAATGCAGTGATCTCCTGAAATATTATAGAAAGTTACTGATCTCTATTTAAGCATAATGAAACAATGTCTAGCAGATCTGTCAAATTTAACATTTTTTTTTCCAAAGCAATCATGCTTGTTGTTAGAATTAAGGGCACTTTTAAGTGTGAGGAAAATCATTACCACATGTTTGAAAATATTGGTGATATTTTGCAGATTGCATTACCCTAATGCCTGGTGCTACTTCAAAACATTTTAGAATTAGCCTTTTGTAAAAAGGGAAATTGAATTTGACATATTTTTATTATAAAAGTTGAGTTTTGGTTTTGTCACCCTTGCTTTGAAGGAATCTTTAGTTTTATTTATTCAGAAAAAGAATCTTTCCTATTATGAATTCAACATACACACACACAAAGTCTTATCATCCACAAAGTCTAATATATGAATAAAATATTTTATTGTACTATTAAACTATCCATGAATTAATATTCTCAAAAATATTTAACTTCAGAAGGTTTATAAAGTTATCACAGAAATAATTTTCATTAATATTTATCTTTCATGTCATTTTTAATGCTTTACATGTATATTTTTTGTTGGCAGTGCATGATGAAGTTTAAGAAAATGTGTGTTATCGTGGTCAATGCAGGCATCTCTTAATATGGCTCTGTTGTGCACTTCACATATTGAAAAAGAATGTTTTAAAGAGTCTACTAAAGATATTAACAAAGAGTATAGAGTCAGTTGAAGATGATAAAGATGATTATAAATCAATCTTGATCACTAAGTCATAGGTACTAATACGGCCAGTAGTCAAAAGTCTGACTTTGATTGAATTTGTACAGTTACATAAAACACTCTGAATTTATCAAGTGGAACTCTTAAAATTTAACAATGTTCATTTCTGTGACTTTGTAAAATGTCTTGAATTGGCAAGATGGGCTAGTTCAAATGGTGAATTAATCTTTAAACATAAATTCTTAGTATTTAAAATAAATTGAAAGCCAAATAAAAGACTCGTAAAATAAGTAACTCTGGTTCCTTATACTCGTTCTGAATTTTAAGTCTAAATTCTTTGTATGTTAAGAGTTTTAGCACAATTTTCTTATGGCCTCTTTATTTGCACTGTATTTGCATAAAGTTTATTTTACTTTATTTATGCAAAGTTTTGTTCATTTCTACTATATAAAATTTCATGTGTTAATCTCCATGTCATTCTATAGCAAAAATAATAATGCTTTAAATTAAGAAATCAGACATTTCCCCAAAAAAACATTTCAAGTGAGCATTGTGGAGGAAAATGGTTCCTTCATTTTTATCTATAAAAGATTAGCTTGCTTTAGGGCATCTAGACAACATGAAATCACTTCCCAACCAGGAACAATGAAAATGTGAACTCTAGGCTAACAGTAATGGCAAAAATAATTTCAAACTGAAGGCAAAGCCACTTCATTTTGCGCACAGTGTCTGAATGTCTTCCAATGGACTTTAAATAAAAAATGGAAAACATTTTAGCAAATACAGTGAAGCACCGCGTGTATGGCACGGAAAGGCATTTTTGATGTTTTTGCATTTTTGTGCGGAGAGAGTCATAAAAGGTTGCCAATGGGGTGTTGTAAAACCACAGTTAACAGTGAATTTTAGATAGATATCACCAGTTAAAGGTGATTGAATATCAAGGGTTGTGTAGTGCTTATTATATCTGCTGTTGGGAGATTTCAATTCATTATTGTAACAGAATGGAAACAGCACTGCCGCTGTCCTGGACATGCTTGTAGTATTGATTGGCTTTCTCCAAAGTCTTCTCTTAGGATGCAGAGCGCAGTCAAACATGCCCAAACATCACTCAGTTCCCCTGATTCTGTCATTTGCTCCCTGTACCTCAAACTAAAGCAGCCTTAAGACACAGGAAAATGCTCCTTTATTTGAAGGCAGACAGACTCTAAGCCTGACTCCAGGGGCTATGCAGATGTGGTGACCTTTCTTTCTGAATCCAGATTTTACACTCAAATTGTCATTAAAGCTCGTTTTTCCCTAGAGGTTCCTAGTCAACCTGTGTGCTCTCTCCATTAGGGTTAAAAGTCAGAGTGGCACCATGCCCACGATGCATACTAAATGCAATGGAACATGAATAAAAGAGGACGCTACCCTCCCTCTGCATAGATGGCAGAGTCCTCCATCCGGCTACGTGTAGTCAGGCTTAGTCAAGAGGGTATGCATCCAGGGCAAACACTTCTGCACGAATTTCTTAGAATCCTGGGTCTCAAGAAATGCATTTCTGACAAAGGAGACTGTTCTAGCCTTTTAATTCTCAGAATAAGTGACAACTTCTGAATCAGTCTGTGTATACCCAGAAACCTCTCAGCTTTTCCACACCTAATTTTATATATAAATTTAAGATAATTAATCTGATAGTTGAGCACCAAGAAAAAAAAAAGGTGAGGGAGAGAGAAAGAAGCACACGGTCTAAAACAAAAACACGAACCTTTGGGAGACTTTTAGCTACCAGAATGACAGAATAACTGTAAATACTACTAGAACCAGTTGATATAACCCTTTGGTTCCCTTGCCTGTGTAGGTTGCTCAAGGGCAAATTGGCCTTTAAGAATGCCAGTATCTCTCAATCTCACAATGCGTCTCATTTTAAGATTACCTCACAGATGAAATTTGGAAAGAGAAGATTTCTCTAACGTCCCAAATGAATCAGCCTAATACATGAGGGCTGGGACGTAGTTTTGGTCTACTGATGTGCTTTGTTTTCCGTACCGGTCTGAGCCAGAATCATGTCTCAAATATACTAGTTCTGCTTAATTAAGCAATATTTTATTTGAAAGAACAATGTGGACTGTCCTACTTTCGTTTTAACAGAAAGGGTAGGAACTGAAATTGCTCACAAGAGCATTTCATAGAAGTCATAGAAACTATGGTGAAAGTGAGAACCAGGCACGATGTGTCTAGGTTACATCAGATTGTAGATCAAAGTAGCAAGCATAGGTCTGAAAGTGGGATAGGTTCCACTCTCTATGTATAAACTGTATCCTCTGTTTGGTTTTGATAGTACATAAGTAGTGTATATATATATATATATATATATATATATATATATATATATATTTTTTTTTTCCCCAGACAAAGCTTTAATTTTTTTTATCTCAGTGAAGTAAATGTTAGGCAGGATGAATTAAATTCTTAATCAGAAGACCTGAGTTCTAGTCTCTACTTCATTATTTATTATCTGACCTTGAACTAACCACTTCCCCTCTTTGAAATTTATTTTATATTTATTTATTTATTCATTCATTTTTCTCTGCTGTGAATGGAACCCAGGCCTTCTCAGTGTGGTACATCTTTGTCATCTATCTGTTCCTTTTTTCTCCATGATTTTGATTTTGAAACATTCTAATACGCTAAGTTGCCCATGACATTTTATTTTTAACCTGTAAGTTGGAGCTGAAAAATAATTTGCTACTTTTCAAAGTTTCATTTTTTGAGATTAACATGATCAAATAGATACAGAACCTGATTGTGAAAATATAGCGAAGTGGATGGTTTGAAGCTATCTATAAATCTGAATTATCATTGGTTTGCCACCTAAAAATCTACCCTGCCCACATTAAACAAAATTCCTCTTCGTTTTAGGCCCATCTCAGCTTCTTTCCAAGTCCTTTTGGCCTGGTCCTCTACTTTAAATTTCCCAGAAACAGATTTTCCTATAGGATGTCAGAGCCTTGGATCCAAAGGTAACCCTTAAATCCATAAGCCTAGCCTGTCACCCTTCGCACTTACTTAGTTAAAAGAAGAGCTTGCATTTCTCAATCTGTATACTCTATTTTATTGGGCTTGGGAGTTTTTTATCCTTTTATTGGAGAGGATATAATTTCTACTCTTTCCCAAACTCTATACTTTCAGCTTGCTTTCAGCCTGAACCCTTCCTGTTACTACCCAGAAGTGAAACCAAAAAGAAATTTCATTTTCCTAATACTGTTATGAAGTACTACGATATTTAAAAGTTTTTCACTAAGCCCTGCTGGATTACAAACCCAAAAGAAGAGGACTTTTCTGTTCAAGTCCCAAGCTTTATGCCACAGATGCTGCCACACGCTGTTCCCCTGGTCATCACAGACCTTATGATACCTTGTCACTACAGCCAACTTAGAAATCCCTCTGTATTTACCACATATCTTTCCATGGCACAAGCAAGGAACCAGTCGATCCCTTTCAACCCACATGATTCTTGTATCTCTTTTGTCCTCAAAACACAGTCATATAGAGTATGTGCAGTATCTACTCAATGAATGTCACAGCCCTACATGTGGCTAATCTTTGGTCACATTCCTGGCTTCTACATTCTCAGTTCTCCTCGATTCTTCGTCAATGTTGATAAGGTAAACTCATTAACATCCCTTTTTAAAAAAAAACTACCCTTCATTTATGAAGGCTTTCTATGCCCAAAGACCTAACATCATTATCATGAGCTAAAAAGCCAATGATAAATTTCAGACTTAAGAAGCTTAAATAGATTTAGCCATGACACGAAACTAGTAAATATCTCAATTAGCAGTTCTGAAATTCTTACAAAGTCATATTGACTCAGAAGGCTAATAAATGATAGTGATATTTATTGGCTTCCTTCGTTGATTTCCATAATTCCATTCCTGGAGAAACTTATTTTGATATAAATGTGCATTCCAAAGATGCTTCTGAAACTTACCATTATTTATATTCTTATTTAAATAATGTTCTGCCATCACATTATATCTTTCTTTTTACATTATTAGTTGTACTATGTGATCATGTGGAACCCCAGGAGTACAGGACAAGTGTTTTAGCATATGTTTTACGATTCAGAAAAACCCTCATCCTTAGGTTACTGGACTTGCTCAAGCTATTATAATTACAAACAGCAAAACCAGGGATAAACTTCATGACTTCCGACTCTCCTTCCAGAAACTCAGGATTAAAGTACTTCAAATTATTTTGTGAATTTACAATAAAACTTAAAAGTTATCAGCACAAATTCCAGTTTAAAACAAACAGAAATTTGAACACCCAAATTTATTTTTTTCATAGTCGAACTTGATTTCTTTCTTGAAACGACATTTCTGCTTGTGTATAATAAACAAGGAACTTGACTTCCTGCAATAACATTATAGCTTATCTTTCATATTAATAATTACATTGGAGCAGAGCTAGAATTTGAATCTCAGCAATCAACAATAATAGATGGTCAGAGTGATCCACGTAAAGTGTATTAGCTGCACCACCAGAAAAATGAGGACCTCAACAACATGTCACTTATAAAATTTACCCAGATGGTCTTAGGGACAGAGAATGCCACATATAGACGAGTGCATTTTGCTTATTTGGAGTATTTGGTGTCCCTACAACCTGGTCCGCATGGACATGGCTATATTTATATTTCAAGAAGTACAGATGGCTCTTTCAAAGTGGGAAACGGTGAATCCATTATAATATGTTCTAAAATATAACAGTATCTAGGCCGAGTGGGAACTCCAATAATAAATGTTTTATATTTAAATGCAATATAGTCCTAAGTGGGTATAGTGTAGGTAGTTTGTTCCTACATGCATTGTATGCATATCATAACTGGCAGAGCTTTTGCAAAAAAAGTAATATCTCACGAATAGATTTAATATATTCATTAAATTAAGGTAGTTACCTTCAATGTCTTAGAAAACCAGTGTTTTTTAAAAATTTCTAATATCTTATAAAATTAAACTTGAAGTCATAGATACTCGCCATAGTAAAATCTCTTTTACTTTTTCCTGAAATACGAATTAAATTTTCAAGAAAAACAAAAACTTAGTAGACTGACCCAATAAGGAAAATCGGCGGTCATAACGGGGAATTTCTTTTACTTCACCTTTTTGGGAGGGTAAAGTGGCAGGGTTGGATTGACCTTGCACTTGAAGTAACCAACCGCACACACACACACATATATACACACAGGTCCTCAAGACATCGGTTGCCAAATACATTGGACTGGGGCGCTTGAAAGAGAACAAAGACGTAAGTTTTTGCTTGCCCCAGTTCACTGCCGAGAGAGCGTCTGGCCTATGGTGCTGGAGGGAAGAGCTGGGGTAAAAGTACACCGAAACCTGAAGCTGATTAGATGGAGCAGAGAGTCCAGAGAGATGAGGCAACTGAGGTTCACAGCAAAGAGAAGCAGAAGAAAGAGCTGAGGAGAGAGCCCTTGAGATCTTCAGAAAGTCTGTTCTGAGTATTATCTTGCATACTGAGCAGCAGACAGGTCAGGAGAAGCTACCCGGGTCTTCAGGGGTGGAGGCGATAATGCCCAACACCCCCACAGGAACAGTCAGGTTCACAAAAGCACAGGGCACTGATTAGAATAGTTAGAACAATCTCGCCTCAGAGTTGGCTTTTTTACATTGAAAATTGCCTGAGTCTTTTTAAATAATCCACAAAAGCAAAATAACATAAAATTATTTCTAAGTAGCTTGTTTCACAAAATCAGGCACAAGAATATTTACAGGAATACAAAACTATCCAGCACCCAAGATGATGAAAATGATAATTTCTGACATCTAATTAAGAAGACTTGCTGTGTAAAAAAGCAAAGAAATAAGATCCACATAAACGAAAAGATTCAATCAATTGAAATTAACCCAGAGTTGATACGGAAGCTAAAATTAGTAACGTTATTAAGACAGCCTATTATAATTCATCAACTATGATCAAAAAGCTAAGTAAACACGGTAAGATGTTTTTCAGATCTAAATCAAACTTTTGGTAGAAAAAAATAATTGGAAAAGTAAGCAGAGTATCAGAAATCTATGTGAGGATGTCCAACCACATTATATGTTAATATGTGTAAGTGGTGTTTCTAAGGAAAAGGGAAAGAGCAGACCATACCAAATATTTGCAGTACTTGTAGAAATTGGAATTTCCACATATTGTTACAGGCAATCTAAAGTGGTATCAACATTTTGCAAGACAATTTCATAGTATAATAAAAAAGTAAATAAACAGGTACCATACCCAGGTAATTTTATTACCAAAATGAAAGTAACGCCCACACAAAGGTGTCCACATAAATCTTTTTACAAGTTATATTTATAACTACGGTAAAGAAATGACCAATGCTTGTCATCATAGGAATGAATTAAGAAACTATGGTAGTGAAGCGAGTCACAAGGAGAAGGTGAAATAGCTAATGCTTTCTCTGATATGAGAAACCCAGATCACAATTATTTTATAGAACTTATTGTGGGGAGTAATGGAATCTAAAAGGGAAGAGGACGGAGTGGGAAGGTTGAAAGGAAGAGGGGAAGGGTTTGTAATTTTGCAATGATATGTATATGCACAAAATACTCAAGATCAATGTAAACTTTAGGTATTGCTCTTATACATATCAATAAAATGTTGAAAACAAACTATGATATATCAATGTGGAATACCATGCACCCTTAAAAAAGAATGGTCAGATTTTCTACCACACGGTCATGCTGTTGCGGAAAACGATCAGATTCGGAGAATATTTTTGACGATTAACAGCAACATCCTCTCTACAGGACTAGTGAGAATCTGTAGTGTGAGAAAAGTTCCTAGAAAGTTTTTTGCTTCTTGTGACGTGTCCATTCAGTTTGCTTTTCACGTTCCTTCCGGGATGTCTGAAATGAAGCCCTGGCCTGTCATTCTGTTCTGAAGCCTTCTGTGATTTTGCCATGTCTCCTCTTTAGAGTTCCTCCTACAGGCCTATTGAGTAAACACGCAAGATGCGTTCTGCTCAGTGGGAAAAGGCATAGGAAACTCACTCCTTTCTGATGTCCTGCTGACTCTACACAGAACAGTTTAAACAGCAATAAAAGCTATTTTCTCACAGCTATATATTCAATATGCAGATTGATAGATTTCATATTTTAAACCTAAACCACTACAAATCATTGCTTTGGTCCTAATTTATATGTAAAATTGTATAACAATTGTGTACAACAACTTGAATCGAGTAATTAGAGCTGGCCAGGTAAAGGTCTGTTTTCCCCTTAAAAAAAAAAAAGTACCTCCATGGTGATTTCCACCACCAACTCCTTATGCTTCCCAAGTTTTAGCTACAAAAATTCAGAGACGGGCTGGAGGAATGTCACAGTTGTTAAAGCGCTTGCGTTGAATGCTCGAGGCCCTGAGTTCGATTCCCCAGCACCACATAAGCTGGGCATGGTGGCACACACCTCAAATCCCAGCACGTGGAAGGCCGAGGCAGGAGGATTGCTGTGAGTCCAAGGCTGGCCTGGGCTTCGCAGTGAGTTCAGGACCAGCCCGGGCTACAGAGCGAGACCCTGTTTCACAAATAAATAAATAAATAAATAATCTGAGAAATCATTTCCTCTGACCCGTAAACATACTTGTCAAAACATTTCTGCTCCTATCTTAAAAAAGTGCACTCAGAGGCTGTGTAGGCCCGGGGCTTGAGGAGGGAAAAATGAAAGAAAAGCACAGTGCTAACCTTTGTGAGAGATGCCAGCGCCCGAGACATGTGGTGGCAGTGGGAGTGCAGCTCTCTCCCTCTCTGCTTCCTCTCTGCTTTATTTTTTCCTCTCTGCTTTTTTTCTTCCCCCTTCTCTGTATCCCACCTAAAAACTTCCAAAATGCTGCCCAGGGGTCTACAGAAATGTCACTTCATTTGTACGGCTTTTTACAGTTACCCAAGACATTCATTTTTTCTCTCTCTGTGATTCCCCCTTATCACTCTCCCGTGTTCTCTCCCGACACTTGCCTCGATCTGGTGGAATTATTCATCACCATTCTTTATTACCCATAGTCTCAGAACTGTGTTCACTGATACTCCGTGTGTTGGTCAAGATCTCCTCAAAGCCAGGAAACACATTACCTTCAGAAAAGGGTACTTGGGGAGAGTTGGGCCATGGACTTCATTTTTCTTATTTTTTGAGACAGGGTCTCATTCTATAGTTCAAACTCTTCATGAACTCACTATGTAGCCCAGGACAGCCTCAAACTCACAGCAATCCTCTTACCTCAGCCTCCGGGGTGCTGGAACTACAGGCATGCATCACATCACCTGGCTTCCTTGTGTGACTGACCATAAGCCTCTTAAAAATACACGAACAGAGTTACCTGATAAGGGACCATGTAGCCCATGAGGTCAGTCTTAAAGAGCTGTTACCTAGGCCTGAACAGGAAAGAAACAGGAGCCATAATTGCAGTACCTCCTGCAAAAGTCCTTAGAAAAGGAATTCAGTCTCTGACAAGCTAGATCTGTAGGAGGTGAGCACAGAGAAATGAATAACTTCACACTCCACTAGCCTCATGAGGGCAAGAGATATCGGAGGGCGCCCTAGACACAAGAAGGAAGCAGACAGCAAGTCTAGAAGGCAAATCAAAAGCACCCAAAAGTTTAACACACAAAAAGAGGAAAGGGATTGACTTAGAAACAGGAGTGAGACTTGACACACAGAAAGAGAAACATAGGGAGAAAGCTCAAGTCAACCTCTGTGTTTGACAAAAATCGGTCAAGATGACGGCCAAAGATTAATTCCAAGTTTCCAAAAATCCCTCAGGGCCCCTCCAAATGTTTTCTTAAGAGCAATATTCACTTCAGAACTGTACTGGGCTGAAACACAGATTTCCAGGTACCCTGGTAGGACTGGAGGGTCACAATGTCTTGGGGGAAGCCCTGGAGTAGGAGTTGCTAACGAGCTCCCTGAGCTGTTCTATTGATACTTTGTTAAATTGTTGATCCAGAAGATTTGTTGAGCCATAGCCTTCAGAAAGTATGGGAGACAAGCAAATTATTGGGAAGAAATCGCCAGGCTTCAGTGAGCCTTGGCGACAAACTGTCACCAAATCAGATGTCAGTCTGCATTAGGGAGTGTGCTGCTTTCCTTCTCTGTTTTCCAGGGCAAAGTGTGTCTCTGGAAGCCCCGAATCCCCAGCCCTTTGTCACAGCCAGGTGGTCTGGAACCAGATTCAGTCATTACTATGCACCCTACTCCCAGAGGCCTCACAGCGCTCAGAATAGCAAAGCCAGCTCATTTTCAAGATGCTTAATGTTGGTGATACTTCATCAGGTATTTGCAAATGGTTCTCTAACAAACACATCATCAGAAGCCAGACTGCTGACAGCAGCCAGTGCCAACTTGAGGGTGACAGCTCAGCTTCTACCAGGGCAGCACCAGGGACTTATTATGAGGTGGCGGGACACAGGGTGACGGCGCTCTGGCGGGCCACATGTGTGAAGCTGAAACAGTCAGCTGGTAACCACAGCTCTGCAAACCAGAAGGATGAGGGGCGACTCCACATTCTGACGAGGATTCGGAAGTCTTACCTCAGTATTACGGTACCAGAACCTTTCATTCTGCTCATTAGTAGATACATACAGAAGCCAAAGGGAGCAGGCCATTCAAGAAACATCCTTATTTCAGTATCAGGAGAAAGAGCCTATCTTCCCCCAGTGGCCTAGTGATATTCAAAGTATTAGTAAAATATATGATGTCTTATAAAACACATTTTAGTCAATGAAGTCTTCATCTGTTCCTTTAATGGGATATTCTGGGGACCTGTGAAATTAATTGCTGCTTAGAAAATGTTAGCACTGTTTAGAATATTAATAGCATATATCAATAATGTTAATACTATTATCATTACCTAGTATTACTGAATAGCTGCTAGATATGCCAAGTATTTTACTTTTATTACATGTTCCAGATATGCCAAGTGTTTTTTTTATATTTTGCATCACATAATTGCTTGAGCAACAATTTGATAGAAAATCTGCAATCTTTTCTTTTTCTCCATTTTTAGAAGTAAACAAACTGCAGCTCACCAAAATGTTGACTTAACCTCCTGAGATGTAATCATTTGCAAGAGACAAAACTGGGTACTGACTGAGCGATGATGAAATTTATATTTTGGGTTAAAAACTAGTTTCCAACATCATTTGATATATATCCACTTTCAGCTTCCAAAAATGACTAAAATTCTAGAAATGTTTGCAGTGTCTTTTAAATTAAATTTCAAAAACGACATATGAAATATCACATTCATGAAAACTGTAGGATAAAAGTCCCTTATATTACTTAGCCAGATGCATCTCTGAGTCATAATTCTCATATACCCAAAATATTGCTGAGGAGTCGATAGAATATATTGAATACCTATTCATTAAGCGGCATCATTATGGTGTAGGTGTTCTTTAAGTATCTGCAGGATGGATATGCACTCAATCACGACCGTTGTAATAAGGGGAAAGGAAGCTGTCACACTGAAAAACAGGACACTATTTTTTAAAAGTGCATATATTCACTCATATTCATCAATCAACATACATATTATTGTTCAGGGGGGAAAAGAAACTGTACTGCAATTCTGGATGCCAGAGAATCAGTCTTAATAGTCATTATTTTCACCTTAAAATACCTGATATCCATTTTCAATGTTAGACAATGATTTACTCTTTGGTTGTCATGTTGAAACGTGAAGCCACACTTAAGCGCAGAGCAGGGAAGCAGCTGTGGAAAGTGACAGAGTCGTGTGACCTGTGAGGGTGCTCATAGACTGTTTTGGCAGAATGGAGATTTAGATAATAGGGCTGAGGAGGAGCGTCTGGTGCCATTGAAAAGTGTCTCTTCGGTGGGCTGGAAATCCTGCAGACAATACGCATGTCTGCAAGAGTATCTCATGAATGCAGCTGACAGGCTAAAGTTCTTCCCACTCTCCTAGAAAGCATTTCCTCTTTTCTTCATTATACAGTTCTACATCCCCATCCTATACCAATAGAGCTGTGGTGATGCTCTGACTTGTTTACCAAAGTGTATTAAGGTCATTTATTTTTTTCTAATCAGATGAGATCAGTGAGATTGACCAAAAGCTGGAGGACTCCGGTATTTGGTGGAGAGGTGACAATATAGTTGGACAGATGGCAGGGGACAAACTGAGAGGCATAAAGGATGGGCTGGCAGCCCTGGGTATCCCTTTCTCTTAGCCAAGATTCAGAGAGAGCTGGGAGTGCGAAGAGATGTGATACCCCAGGTGGACAATCTTTCTTAACTAGCACTAATTAGTCTTGGCTGAAAAGAATCTGCTCGACATAAAAGAACACCACAGATCTTACAGTGTCATTCGTTCAAAGATTTTGGATTAGATCTGGCCATCACAGAATGACACAGGCACTATATGTGACACTTCTTCCTCTTAAAATTTGTAAGTTATGAGCATATCATTCATAACCTACAAGTTTAGCACCATCCAAAAAAAAAATCTGTCTGAGCCTAACGTTGATGTTGGTGAATTCAAGATAGGTTACGTTGCTGTAATTGTAGCTTTGGTATTTAATTTTTTTCCCTCTTTTAAATGTTAGCTAAAATAGCAGCCTTTGAAGTCTTTGGCGTGCATGCTGGGAAACCAGATGGTCTGGTTTCTAATGCAAACTCTACCACTTATCAGGTACATACCCTCGAGCATTTTGTTTAACTCTCCTTGACTCAGTTTTCTTGAGCATGAAATGGGAGTAAGCGATATCATCTTCGTAGTACTACTCAAGAACTAAGCAAATTAATGTACATAAAGACCCTAAATATTGCCTGGCAACTACTTTGAGTCAGCTACTAGCCTGGCACCAGGAAATGCTATAGAAATGTTAGCTATTGCTGTTGCTAGAAGCTGTCAGAGTAAATTCCACATGCTAAATTATTACTTCAAAAACAGTGCACGGATCTATCGTCCCAGCAGAGTTGATTCAAGTTTGCCAGACGAATGTCTAAACACACTTACTCATCAAACCAAGCAGGAATTTACCCTGTGAGAGGAAGAGAACTACGGTGAAAACGACCATTTTATTTTTCTAACAGAAAATTGTTTAAATTTTAGTAACTTGATATAGAATTGAAGTAGTCTATAAAAAGTACTTGGCTGGCCCCGATGTCGACAAAGTTCAGAAGTAACGCGAGAACACAACAAAATTATTCCATGAATTATTGATTCCCTAAATAAGCAATTACTGCCTGCTTTGAGCTGGAAAGTGGCTTGAAAGGGACACAGAGAAAAATAAGACCTGTTCCCTTCTGTCTGAGAGAAAACAATCCAGCCCAGTGAATTCAGATAAGTAAATAGTTTTAATTTTGTTATTGCCCTGTGCATGATAACAGACTCAAGAATGACATGACGTGAGGCTATTACCTAGATGAAATGATTTCCTTATGCGGAGGCACTTACTGATAAACTTAGCTGGCTGCTGAAGGTGAAGATTTACTTTCCAAGCTGAAATCTGTAGTATAGAATTGGAAAGCTAACTGCCATCATCAATATTTCCTTATTTTTACACATTCATCTTTCTCATCTAAGCTTATAAGTGAATATATATATATATATATATATATCAATAAACAGAAACTGTTGACTCCTGTTACAGTCATTTTCCATTGCTGGGGCACAATACCCTACAACCACAACTTAAGGGAGCAACTTCAGAGGTCTCAATCTTTGGGCGGTAGACCATTGTCAGGGCAGAAAAGAAACAATGGTGGAAGGACATAGGTGGGGGAAGTGCTCGTCCATTGGCAGCCCGGAAACAAAAAGAGAAGGGAAAGCTGAGACAAGAAGGTGTCCTTCCAAGTCGCGCTCTGGAGACCTGTCCCTGCAACCAGGCCCACCTTGTAACAGTACACGAAGTCATCAGCAGACTCAGTATCCAATCACCTGCCAAGCAAATGAGACTTTTAGGAGACAGTTTAAACTATCAGTAGCTCCAAAATACAACACTGGCAAAGTCCTTAAATTTAGTAGAAAGAAATTAATTATATAAGGGATATTACTGCACTACATACACATAACATAAATGTTAATGTTTTGAATGTCTGATAAGAAATTATTCCAAAATGTTACCCACTAATGTTGAGCAGACCTTTAGAATAGTCATACGGGAATTTTCCTCCGTGATCTTTTGTCTTCTTGAGCTAATATACCCTCTTCCAGGACCCTGTGTACTAACTGGGGCCATGCATATCCACACATAGATGACAGAAAGATAGGAAAACAAATCACTCCTAGGATCACGCGCAGGGGCACAGCCACTCAGCCGCTTCCACACAGACATGCACACTCCTCCTAGCCAAGGCAAAAATCAACACGCAAAGCCTCCCATTTCGTTCAATGTTATCTAGTGACAGCAAAAAATTTTCCCTTAAATGAAACACTAATTTTTATAGCACTGGGGTTCACTGGCAGAAACTTCACGCTGAGCTACATCCTCAACCCATTTTTGCTTGTTTGTTTTCATTTTTTCAAAACAGGGTCTCACCAGTTTTCCAAGTTGCCCTGGATGAGTTTAAACTTAAAATGCTCCTATCTCAACCTCTCAGAGTGGCCCTGTGCCACCAGGCCTGGTAGCAAGTGAAAATATATTTTAAAATAAATTTAAATTTTTAATTTAGCTTGGATAATGTCAAATAAATTTTTAGAATGTATAAAAATTTTTCTAAATGTATTAAACTTGACCAGATGTCAAGGGTGCACAGCAGGGTGTTTCATAAGAGGTAAGTTTCAGAGTGTGATTTCAAAGAGTAAACTACCAATAGACGTTAACACTTCAATCTGGTGTAGTAGTGGGGATTGAACCCAGCTCTTCACACGTTTAAGCAAGTGCTCTAACCCTGAGCTACCTCTCCAGCTTTCATACACTTTTGCAAAAGGCTGAACATTTTCATCAGTGTCAGCAGCTCTAACTCTAATATTTCCATAGGAAGTATGAGCTTACAAAGTCAGGCAAAGCCCTGAATGCTCAGAGAGAGTTTTGAATACCAACCACCAAGTAATTCACCCTGAAGCTATCGTTAGCACCATAGCTCAAGTCACAGACATCACAGAAAAATTAAAACAGCCACCTGCTGTTACCACATAAGTGACATAATGCAAAGAGAGAAGCCATATAGAATAACAACAAAAATATCAAACCCAAAGAAAGAAATTTGACAAGAAATGGGACAGATCTAAATAAGAAAAAAATCTACAAAGCGATACGTGTATTGAAAATAATCTTTTGACAAACTAGAAAACTGAAACTGTTCTGTTCACAGGAACCAAGCATCAACTTTCTGTACCCTACGCTTGAAGATATTGGAGGCTGAGAAATGTCTTTATTAATGACAAACAAGTAAGTGTCCCATTCCTGTCTGCTTATTTGTTTTCTGTCTCTGAATACTAAAACAGGCAGATGATTTGCCTTTCGTGTCTAGCACAATTATTATAAGAATCTTCAATATGTAAAGAGTTCTTATATAATGTCATTTTTAGTTTTGTAGGCCATATGGAATATAAAAAAAGACATATTAGGAGAAACAAAATTTGGTAAGTGTATCAAAAGAATGTAAATTATTTAAGCTCTTGACCCATTAAATCTGCTTCCTGGGGAAGAATACTTGCAGAACTTATTCAGAAAGTACCAAAAGGAATGAAAAAAAAAAAATGTGCTCAAAGTGAGGGAGATGGTTTAAAGGGAGATTCGTGGTAATGTGCTTTTTACTGTATTTTAAAAATATAAGCAAATTCATTATATTTTTTAATCACACCTCATATGCTACACCCATATGAACCCATTAAAGTTGTGTTTTAAAAGAATATTAAAAGGCTTGAGAATATATACAAAAAATTGATGATTAAAGCAAGACACAAACAAAACAAAATTCTACCTATGTAATTTTGGAAGTGTTCATCTGTGTATACACACATGAGAAATATTGGGGTACAAACACGTCAAAATTAGCAGCAACTCTCCTGGTGTTTCAAGTTTTGATTCTCTTAATATGCTCTTTTTAAAATATTCCATATGGTCTACTACACTAAAAATTACACTATTTTTATAGTTTCAAAAGTTAGGAAAAGTGACTATTTTAACTGTCAAGATGTTTGTTTACAAAAACCTTCCAGAATTGTCTGTTAGAACGGCAGACACATAGCATCAAAGAAAATATGGCGTACACAGTATACTGTTTCGTTGGAGAGAATTAATAGAAATTTCTACTTAGTTTTACAATGATATGTATCATTATTAAGTATAATATTATGATATATAATATATAATTATATGTATGTACACATATATAAAGTAATTTTCTGTTTTAGAAGGAAGAATACATATGGTAGTCTATTTAATCTTTTCAAGTATTTTACTTGCATACATTTTCTTTTTTTGTTTGTTTGTGTATTTTTTTTAATCATAAGACCAGGGGTTATTTTAGAAAAAAGTCAGAAATTGATCTATGGAAGTGAGTGCTAACTGAATATTCAGGCTCCCCCATTTCTTCAGCATATAACTCAATTTTTCATACTTTTCTGGATATCTCTACGTATTTACTGTTAGGTCTTGTTGGTAACAAAAATAATCCTTTAATTTTTAGAACAGGAGAAAGGCTCAGAAAAGGTTGTCCCCAATGTCACCCAATTCTGATTATCATTGATACCAGACAAGCATGGGAATCATTTTAAATGTGAATTAAACAGCTACACCTAACGTGTACAAGAGCCCGTTTTCTTCCAGTTGCCACACCTCCTGCATACTTCCTTCCACCAATTATGAACTTCCACTTGTCATTGTCAATGTCCATCCTCACGGCTGAAGTCAGTTTTCATGGTAGATGTCTCCCTAGGTTTATTCCACACAGCCAGCCTTGAGTCACCATGGGCTCCCCAAATGCATCCAGGAAAACACCACCTTCCTGCATAAAACAGTTCATCATGGCAGAATGTACACTAAACTCACTCACGATCGCAAGACTTGGAGTCTTCATTGACTTTCAGGTAATGAATGTAAGATCATCTACTGATTGAAAAATCACAATTTTGAATGCTATCTGCTGTATTCTACTATATTACCCAAAGAATAATGCATTGGAAGGCAGTAATATTTCTCTAGACCAGATTGATATTTCCTGACAGAGTCCTGTGATTATCACCACAAACTGAAAATTCTATTTGACAAAATAACATTTTCTGCCACAGTTGTAGATGATTAAAGAAATAAGCTCCAATTTTGCAGGTGCATTTATTGTTTCTTTCAGTTTATCTTCCAAAACTGTAGCAAAGGCAAATCCATCGTCATTTTATCCTCTCGAAGATCTATGGTTTGTGCCATACCAAGCGTACAAGTGATAAAAAGGAAGTCATTCAAATAAAGCGCATCTTAAGCTAGTTATCCTAACAAGCAAAATTAAGACAAGGATTAAGATCTCAATCCTTTGGAAAGGTGTAACCTTCGTAGTTAAGGTGACAGAAAGGGAGAGGTAAGGCAAAGTGCAAGGAAGCAGTTATGCTGTGAGGAGTCACTGCACTGCCGCGGCTTACCAATGAGCCACAAGAAGACACGCTAGTCGCCTCATCTGCATGTCACATGTCAATTTGGTATGCAGTGAGGATTCTGCTACCAGTCAAAAGGGAGGAGAGCAGAAAGCTGGTCAGAAAAGGAAAAGAAGGCATATGCGAAAGTCTGAAAAGAATCAGTGGGAAGGATGGATACGACTCAACTATTACATGTGTTGTGACCATTGCAAAGATTATGTCGACTTGAGGCAATCAGGAACTGCACCCGGATTAGGGTTTGGGAACCACGTCTAGATTAGGGAATTGGGGAATTAGCCTGGATGAGAGTGTGAGTGATTTGTGGGCCAGCGAATGAGGGAAGAGCACCCATCTGGGTGTTGGAGGCCCCACTGGGAACTCGAACTGTATAAAAGAAGGGACTAAGAAAGATTGTTACAACTTCTTCCTCTGGGAAAGCTACTGCCTTCGCAATTGTCTGTGGATGCCGACTTGGTACACGCCACAGATCTTCACCACAGATTCTCTCCAGGCTTGACTTGTGCCTGTCTGCCTGTCACTGATTGTTCTCTGAACAACCGAGATCCACAGCAGACTCACCGGCTGTCCTGCAGTCCCAGGCGAGTGTTCTACTTCACAGGTGAGCCGCCATCAGACATCCAGTTCTCCTACCAGGAGGCCACCATCTTGGACTATCTCTAGCCTCAGAATTGTAAACCTTCTAAACAGATCTTTTTTGTTATAATTTCTCTAAATTCTGCCTTTTGAAAGAACCTGGACTAATACGTGTAAGAAAAGCTACTTTTTTTTGTAAAGTTAACACATACCAGGAGAAAAATGAAAAATATAAAATGATATGAGATCTGGGTCTAAACCCAAAGACAATATTGTCTATGCAGTTTTCTCACATGCAACAGCCTATAGATATTTTCATGTTAAGGTGTTTGTATTACAAAAATCTGAATTATTCTTTATTCTAAGCATTTCAAAATGATAGAAATTTATATTTATGAGACAGAAAATAATGTATAGAGAATTTAATAAAATATCTTAATATGTAAATTTTCATATATGAAATAATTTGTTAATCAAAAATAACATTTTGTGTTTCTGCAGAAAATGAAGTATTCAAAAAGCTTTGTTTTTGTTTTTATTCTGCAACACGGAATCAGTCACACTCTGCAAGCCCTCAAATAAAGGTTTTTCATGTAATTACAACACATTCATACATTTTTTTCTCTCATCAAAATTATATTGATAATTTAAAAAATGTCTGCAATAATTACATTAAGATATGGAATTTGTGGTTGCTTTGTTATGTTAGTCTGGTCAATATCACAATAAATAATAAAAATTGTTGTTTATTATTGTTTCACTAAAACAAGCTTCTTTATGTCTTTTGTGTCTTCCAATAATAGGAGCAAAACAATGCTAACTTAATAATTTATTAATAGTAACCCACCAATTAAAATAGACTATTAACAGTTTAGTAATTCAATCTCTTTATCTGAGCATATATTTTACATGAACAGGAATAATAAAAATTAATAATGATAGTGCATGTACAATTTTATATCTATTCCATTTAACATTATCTGATTACCTGCCTATATATTAATCTCCAAAAATAAAAATAAAATTATATGCAATAATTCTTTAATAGACCGATAGCCTATAAGTTATCTAACCAGTTTCTTCATAGATCAAACTATTTTTGTTTTTTTATTGTAAACGGAAAAATGATGTACAATATTGTCTAAATTTGGGTGATTTTATAGGAATTAGTTCTTTGAAAAAATAAAATACATGGCTATAAGTACTGCTAAAATATTGATGTATGTAACTATTTTTGCAAGATTGTAATTACATTTTTGTGAGTCACATACAAAAATATCTGAATGAAAACATTAGGTAGATACCACATGTTGTCACTACCCTTAGATAATCAGGCTCCCCTTAGCACACATCACCCTGCCCAAGTCTCTGTGGAGGTGTAGGTTTCTAGCCTGTCCTCTGAAGTCCCAGGATGAGGCAGAGCAGCGAGACTGAGCAATGTCAGGCCCTCCTCTCATGAAGAGCTGTAGCCTTTGCATTCCCAGTGGCTACCCTAGACTCTCCTGCCCAGCAGCCCTGTTAGTAAAAGCCCAATCACTGCCCCAGGCCTTGGTCCTTGAAGTGGTTCTGTGGAGTGACAGAGTTCCTCAGGGAAGGCTCCTTTCCTTGGGCATCTGGCCAATTGCCCTCACGTCACAAGGACCTACCTCTTTGTTTCTATTCTGCCCCTTCTCATTTCTGCAGAGAGCAATGACCTAGACCTATTGCCTTCAAGTTCCAGAAGATTTTAATCCTCTTCAAGCTCTTCAAATTGTAAAACTCTTATCTTGAAGAGTTTCACATAAAAGCTAAGAGACAATATCCAAAACGAGAGCAAAGGGGACTGTAGGAAGAAGCAACCCTTTAGGGCTCGTCTTTTCGGTAACAAAGATAGGGCTGAAGTTGACAGATTCAGTATCGCAATCATTTAGCACAGGACACTGACATGGTCTAGCAAGTTGCTTCCACATGCTGAGCTGAGATTCTGGCTTAGATCCTAAGATAATAGAAAAGGTAACATTTAGAATTATCTCACATATGCACACAGTACATTGCTACATACAATTCTGTACGAGCATATTCAGAATCGGATGTATTTGTCATAATACAGACAGATACAGTTGGAGGAGAGGAAGAACTCAGAACTGGAAATTTTTACCTAAATATACCTAATATTTAAGGTCTAGGGTGTGAATTGGGGTAGCACTAACTCTTCAACAAATGTTACCTTAGTTGTACATTTTACAAATATCATATGGTTTCTCTAAAATGTGAAACCCAAAGCAAAACTTAGAAGAGGACAAAATGAAAGAGCAATGGTAAGAAGCAGGGAGACAGATTTTATGGAGAGGAGAAGACGTGAGAAGGGAAATGAATTTGGAGCGGAGAAAGGGGAATAATAATGACCCAGTGTCACGTGTGGGGGCAGCGATCCCCAAAGTTGAATGCAATTCTTATGTATCTCAAATTCATACTAATAAAAAGAATGATTTGGGGACAAAGATTACTTGTAACATTTGAGAGTTTCTTCCTGGCAACTCTCCTCTGTAGCCACGCTCTGATTTTGCTTCTGGGATCCAAATCAACATGCTGCGATCCCTATGAATCGCTTCTGACCCCATGCCAGATGTGAAGCAATACTACCTTGTAAGGATCTGTCGAAAGTTTTCAAACTGGTCTGAGAAAAAAAATAAAGAAACTCCATCTGTTAAAATTATCTTCAAGTTCTGAGTACGACTGGTTGAAATTTCTGATTTTCAAAAGCCCTTGGATGTAGAGAAGTAACTTGAAGGCTTAATGCTTATAAGAAAATACCAGTGCAGGGACATTCTGAAGGTTTGTATGTGACCTTTCTTTGGTTTTAATCACTGAAGTTCTCGACAGCTTAATAAGTTGAAGGTCCTGGGTCACAGTCTAACTTAATAAGGCCTGCCACAGAGACTTGGTCACCTCTGATTGCTCCCATAAGTCTTAGGACATCTGGTATACTGTCCTTGGGTGAGAAATGTTTTCCATAACTTTCCTCTTGTTCACTACCCTGCATATAAATTGTTTTTATTAACCCGAGAATGATACAGACTGTATATTTGTGTGAGCTTTTGCCATTTTCAGCTTTATTCTACAGAAAGAAAGTTGATTGTTTTCTTCAAAGTGGAATTAAATACTGTTTATCACCAACTGCGTCTTTTCTACTTTTTTACCTTTGTTTAATATGGGTCAAAGTAACCTTCAGTTTGACATGAGTATAAAGAACTAAACATTGTAACAAGACTTTTTGGGACAATTTGTAATATGTCATACTTGCAGGAACAAAAGAGCCACATAAAAGCAATAGATCACTATTAAAACTTTTTCTATCTCATGCCAGATGTAAATATGTAGGGCTTTCAATTGTATATGGAAGTATATATGGTTGGATGATTGGCACATTCTTTTGTTCAAATGATAAACAAATTGATAGAAAATATCTTCTCTTTATTTCGATAGATTTTACAAACCTAATGAAAGTCATGTTTCTGCTCTCATTGCAATTCCCCAAATGGATAATGCAAGTATGAAAGTTGATCCAGATAAATGAACCTACATTTTATAGTACAGTGTTACACCTGTAGCCCCCACATTAACCTTCTCACGAAGAATGAGTGTCAATATCATTAGACAAAAGTAAAGAAAACTGTGTATTTATTTTTTTAAAAGGTGGGGAAAAGGGAACATGACTATATATTTTAAAGAAAATCCTGCTAGCAGAAGTACTTTACGCTATAACCCACCTTGTCTCCATGAAAGCTAAAATATTTGCATGCCAAGGTGAGCCACAACTCCTTCACTTACATGTGCTTAACAAAAACAATGTTTGAACTCGTCGGATTCAATAAAATCTAATTAGAATTCACACGCAAACAACCACATTGTCCACAGAATAGTACATTAAAGATATCAAAATAAATATGAAGAAACGGGGCAGTACTGGACAGAAAGGATAGATAGCTAACC
>PVKB01004219.1:0-153365 GCA_004027205.1 Ctenodactylus gundi | reverse complement strand
GTAAAAACAATTTGGTACTGGCATAAAAATAGACAGATAGACCAGTGGAACAGAATCGAGGATGCAGAAACAAACCCAAATACCCTCAACTACCTAATTTTTGACAAAGGGGCCAAATCCATACAATGGAAAAAGGACAGCCTGTTCAACAAATGGTGCTGGGAAAACTGGACATCCACATGCAGAAGAATGAATCTAGCCACACACCTATCACCATGCACCAAAATCAAATCAAAATGGATTAAAGACCTAAACATTAAAAATGAAACACTAAACCTTCTGGAAGACAAAGTAGGCAAATTTCTAAAAGACATAAGGGTAGGCAAAGATTTTCTTGGCAAGACACCAAGAGCAAAAGAAATTACCCCCACTATCAACAAATGGGATCTTGTCAAATTAAAAAGTTTCTGCACAGCAAAGGAAACTGTTAACCTTGTAAATAAAGAACCAACAGACTGGGAAAAAATATTCACCACCAACACCTCAGATAAGAAACTCATAACTAGAATACACAGGGAGCTAAAGAAAATTAAGCTCATCAAAATAAAGGATCCTATTGAAAAATAGGCAAATGAAATGAAGAGGCAGTTTATTCACGAAGAAGTACAAAGGGCCAATAGATACATGAGAAGATGCTCAACATCTCTAGCCATAAGAGAGATGCAAATCAAAACAACGCTAAGATACCATCTCACTCCAGAGAGAATGGCCTATATCAACAAGTCAAATAGCAATCAGTGCTGGCGAGGCTGTGGGGAGAAAGGAACCCTCCTGCACTGCTGGTGGGAGTATAAATTGGTTCGACCACTCTGGAAAGCAGTACGGAGAGCTCTCAAAAGACTAGAAATAAATATCCCCTTTGATCTGGTGACACCCCTCCTGGGAATATATCCAAAAGAGGCCAAAACAACATACAACAGAGATATATGTATACCCATGTTCATAGCAGCACAACTAACATTAGTTAGAACATGGAAGTCACCAAAATACCCATCAATAGCCCAGTGGATACACAAGCTGTGGTACTTATACACAATGGAATACTACGCATCTGTAAGGTCTAACAACGTGGAGGTTTTCACAGGCAAATGGAAGAAACTTGAGAACATCATGCTTAGTGAAGTGAGTCAGAAGCAGAAGGTGAAACATCAGATGGTCTCTCTGATATGAGAGACCCAGACCACAACTATCTCATGGAACTTTAAACGAAAGACAAAGTGAAAGAGGGGGACGGGGGGGGGGGTGAAGGGAGGGAAGAGAGGGGAGGGGGAGGGACAAAAGGAGAGCGGGAAAGCCCTTGTCACTTTGATAAGGAAAGCATGTGCTCAAAATGCTCAACTCCATTAAATTCTGCACTTGTACATATCAATAAAATGGGGAGGAAAAAATAAATAGAATAATAACAGAAAAAAAACAGATTCCGGGGCCCCACCCCCTAGGACCTGTTTGGATAGACAGAGCTTCCTCATTTGTATTTCTGACCGGCTCCCAGTCCTCAGGGGCAATAGTAAGCAATAGGACACTCCTGTGTCCACACTCCTAACCGCCACTCCACTCTGCTAAGGACTGAGTAACTCAGCTCTACCAAGGATGGAGAGATGCTCCAATTCATAAGCAGGGGCTTGGGGAGCCCCAGCACCCCCCTCTTCCCCGGATTCGGGGCTGGGTGCCTTATGCTAACACCTTGCCCTGTCCTATCTGTCACTTTTAGCATTCACTCTTTTCTCCAGAAAGCTCAACGAGCCGTAGCCATGCCCAGGGTCCTTATTTATGAAGCAGTGGGCCAAGGAATCCTGGTGTACAGCCAGGCCTCAGCCTGCTTTACCGCTCCTCCACTTTCCACTGAAAGGCACCGTTAAATAGGAGCACACTCGTTTTATTATCTCCTGCGGGTTCTGCCTAGGGCGCTGCTCAGAAGGCAAGCTGCTGCATCCACTAGCAAGGACAGGGGAACCGGCAAGCCCTGCTCTTGCCCACCAGGACAGCGCCTCAGCCGGCCCCTAACCGCCACCAGCCTGGGGCTGCTAGAGCAGGCAGAGCTCACGTGAGGTCACGGAGGCTGTGTTTAGAAGAGCAGCCAGAAAGCCGGATCCCAGGAGGGAGGCCGGTGCAGCCTGCTGCTAAGAGCTTCCCATGCATGGGCATTCTGGAGACACTCAGCCTTGATCGGTAGAGCTTAGGAAGACAGATTAATGGCATGTGCTGGGATTCTGATCAGCAGAAAGAGAAAAGAAAGGAAAGAAGGAATGAAGGAAGGGAAGGAGGGAGGGAGGGTGGGGGAGGGAAGAAAAAGGAAAGAAAGAAAAAGAAAGAGACAGAGAAAGAAAGAAAGAAAGAAAGAAAGAAAGAAAGAAAGAAAGAAAGAAAGAAAGAAAGAAAAAGAAAGAAAGATAGATGTAGTCCCAGGGCGATTTTTGTGCCTTGATTTAGAGAGACTCTTCCCATGCTATGTTCAGAAAGAGACTCCAAAGAGAGAGGCAGAGGTCTCAGGAGGGTCCCCGAGTCCCGTGCGGATCTTGCCCATTGGCAAGCCTTCTGTGTGGCGTGAAGGACCAGGGGGAGGAGGGTCTCTGAAGCAAATGCGGCCCCTCACCTTTGCATACCTTTCTTCGTTTGCTCTGCCTTCTCATTTCTGCCTCTCCCACCTCTTGTTTTTTACTGACTTCTCATTCTTCCTCTTTATTCCTTTTTCTTCCTTTTCCTTTATATTAGGAATGAAAGTGGTACAGAGAGACACTTGGGAGGGCGCCCTTGTTAACCCTGCTGTGACTTAAGACTAAAGTCATCGCTGAATCTACTCAGAGGATGTGCTGGAACAATGGGGCCCACCTCTCAGGGGCCAGTGGAGCAGAAGCTCAGGTAGAAGGGGATCCTCACTACCGTGGTTCATATCTCTCAGAGAGAGAACAGCAATAGCAGTGACATGCATAGTAGCTACCACTGGCTGAACACCTAGCTACATACAAAACTCAAGTAAGCATTATTCCTGTGTAGCCATGTAATACTTGCAGCACCAAGGCTTCCTGGTCCTTATCTGGGAGGCAGTTACGAGGAGTGAAGGTTTGACAATGTGCTCCATGTGGAACCGAGATGTGGCGGATCCACTGGGGCATGAATCCTGATCTGTTTTGTGCATTGGGAACGCATGTTCAGGAGGCAAGGACCATCCTACAGATACCCCCAGCTCCGCCAAGTTTGTGTTTTTTGGAAACCCAGCTCATTAGCAGAGCTTTAAATACTCCCCTGGTATATGACTTGGTACCAGCTCTTTCCATCCTCTCCTCCAAACTCCAGCACTCTATTAAATAGTCCATTTTGAGGGAATGCTCATCAGCATCTGGCATCTGAGCTAGAGACATCTATCATGCACACTGGAACTCTGGAAATCTCCTTCTTATGGAATCCAGTGACATCCAAATGGTGAACCTCATGGAATCCAGAGAGAATGCAACGTTGCTGTAGTGGAGACCACGCCCCATGTGGTCAGGGACTGAGTGTTGAGCCTGCTTTTGAGGACCCTGGATTTCAGTTTCCTCACACACAGCTACCCTATATCTGGACACAATTTAGGAGGTAGCAGCGGTGGAAGTCTGCCACACAGAAGCCCTGACTCTGCCCGCAGTGAGAAAATGTCCTCTTTGAAGAAAGCAGGTCCACCCTGACGCCTCCATCCGCAACTCTTGACTGCAGCTCCGATCTCTTACTGGTTCCATTCCCAGCCTCTCAAAATCCAGATAATCTTTCTTCAGGAGGGCCTTCCAAATAGAATATTCACAGGATGGGAATGGTCTGAGCTACACTCCCTGCTCGATGACAGTCACCAGCTACACATGGCTACCTGACCCTTGAAAAATTGCTTATGAAACCAAGGAAACAAACCTCCAATTTTATGTAACTTTCACTAATGTCATGTATCCATACATGGTTAGTATACTGGACAACATAGCTCCAGAATTTATTCACCCTTCTTTTCAACCATCTTTGTCTTCTAATGAGTTTGTAAACTTGTACTTTCCTATTCACACCAAAAATGTTTCTGGCAAGAAGTTTTCTAGGAAAGCTGTAAGGTTGCAGTCTTACTTTGCAAGTGAGACTTTTTGTGTGATAACAAGGATTGAACCCAGTATCTTCTCACTGAGCAATACCCCCAGGCCATTTTTATTTTTTATTTGGACACAAGGTCTCACTAAGGTGCTAAGTTGCCTGGTTTGGGTTCAAGGTCACGATCCTTTTGCCTCAGCCTCCCAAATGCTGGAATTACAAATATGCAACACAATGCCCAGCTACAATATTTTAGATTAAAAGAAATTATTTGCAAAGTCAGGTGGGGAGGCCCTGGCATCTTGGAGCTGGAGAGATCTTGGTTCCTCCAGCTCTTGTTTTTGGTACACCTTGGAACCAGGAAGAAGAGTATAGGTTTTTATCCTAGGGACAGAGGCCTACATCTATGTTCACAGGGGTCTGTAAGGCTATGGCTGCAGAGATAATCCTGGGACTCGGTGGGCCTGGGAGGGGGAGGGGATGGGATGGAACCTTGGCTTACCTGAGGAACTTGTTCAGATCTCCATGCTTCATGTACTCAAACACCATAATGAGGGGATCCCCATCGCCACACACCCCATAGAACTTGACAATGTGCTCGTGCTGCAGATTGGTGAGCAGCTCGGCCTCTCTCTGGAAGTCCTTCCGAGCAGCCAAGGTGGGGTCCTTCAGGGCCTGGGAACAACAGGACACTGGCTTTTAGGAGCTGGCTTCGCTCCTACCAGTAAAACCATGTATTATACACTGCTGTGTACCCAATAAGATTTGGAAAGGAATTTAAAGACAGTGAAGCTAAATCCAGTGAAAGACCTGACCCCTTCCTTCTTCAGATCAAAACCAGCACTTTGATCTCTGTAGGAAGAGAAATACCCTTCTAACACCCACATCCAGGGTGCTGGTTGGTGATTTCACACCGAGTTTGTCCCAGAGCCCCAGCTTCCCCAGAGGTGAATGCAAGTAGCAGGGGACTGAGGCAGGAGGTGGGAAAGCCCAACGGAGACCCTGCGCCCAACGGAGACCCTGCGCCCAACGGAGACCCTGCGCCCAACGGAGATCCTGCGCCCAACGGAGATCCTGCGCCCACAGTTTCCTGTAAAGAAATGACCCCAGTGCTAAAATAAACAGTGCAAAATCACTGCCCCAGTTGCTTTATCTTTCTAAATTAGCAAGTACCTGTAGCCTACCAGAAATCAAATAGGCAACCAACCTACCAATGTTGCTGTTTTTCTTTTTCTTTGTTTTGCTTTGCTTTCCTTTTACTGTTTCTTGTGTAATAGTGGAGATTTAAGTCAGTCTTCCCACTGAGCTCTACTCCCAGCACTTTTGATTTCCTATTTTGAGACTAGGTGTCAATAAGTTGTCCACGCAGGCCTTGAACTTGTGATCCTCCTGCTTCAGCTTCCCAGAATGCTGAGGTCACAGGCATGCACTGCAGTGCTGGATCAAGTCCATGTTTTGCAATGGTGAAAGAGTTAATGTTCACAGAGGAAAGTAATTCTTTTACCAAAGGTCTGGAAGAAGCACTGCAGAGCGAGGAGAAGGTAATTGGGAGTGTGGCAGTTAACAGACAGATGCATCCAGCACCAGGTAAAGGACCACAAAGTCCTAGTGCAGAATGAGAAGGCGGGCCTCTCTCTAGTGGTCAGCAAGATGCTGTGAGTTAGCCCTGTGGGGATGGAAGACCCAACATGAAGAAGAAGAGGAGTAGACCAGGCTGGTCCGGGAAGAGTCACACACCCACGAAGAGTGAAAGTTGTCAGTGAGGCCAATGAAGGTTTCCAACCACCAGAGAGGACCATGAAGCCACAGCTGAAGATTAAGAGCATCCGAGGGACCGAGACCAGGGCACAGCCAAGGGGCTGTGATGGACAATGACCAGTGCAGGGGAGGGGTCCCAAGCGCAGCCTGCACAGGTGCATTTCCCTCATGAGATCACAATGTACAGGGGCAAGACATCCAGTCACTTTAACGGAAAGAGGTTGGTAACCTCTGCACACAAAAAACAAGGCAATGAAGATATGGGTGTGAATTCTCTTGCCACCATCAGGCTAGTGGAAGTCCAGCCAGACTGGAGACTGGTTCAAACCCTCTCATTCAGGTGGAAGTCTCCTCTGGTTATTCCTGCCAGCTGACTTCCCTGGGGGCCACACAAGTGTTGAAAGACCTCCCTAGCCAGAGAGGCTTGCCCTGCCACAGCAGCCCCATTAGCTGAGACCCACAGGCTACTCTGGATTCCAGCACTGTAGCCACAATGATCTTCAAAGAAAAATACTTGATCTTGCAACCTCTCGGTCATTGGTGTATCCGAAGTAGTGGACTCCTAGTATGAAAGGGCTCTACGTGTCATCTGCTCCCTCCTACCCGATTGTGGAGTTGGGGAAACTGAGGCTGAGTCTGTCTGGGAATCAGCCAACATTCACAGAGTGTCAGAGTAACATTAGACCTGAGTAACAAAGTGGACAGACCTGCACAGTGTCACACTGCCCCGGAGCAGTACCTCTAGGACCATCAAAGGGGACGTAGTCTCTTGGTCACAGATCAAGCTCTATCCAAACTTCAACCAGCATCGTTTTGGTTCTTTTTAAAACTTGGAAGGTTTTCCCAAAAATGTGCTTGGTGAAATCATACATGCACTGACAAAAAATACTGAAGAGTTGTTCTAGCATAACCTTTCCATTTTGCAGATGAAAAAACTGAGACCCAGAATGGAGAAGTGGCTTGCCAAAGATTATGCAACACATAGAGGCTTGGATCTGGGGCTAAGGCTGACTTCCTGATCAACACACTTGCTTAAATTAATTCATTGGTTGAATGAATCACCAAACAGGTCCCTCTGGGTATTGTGGTAAAAGATGTGAAAATGTAGAGGAGAGGATTGGAAAGGGTTTAGATATGGGCTACCAGCAGAACAGGTGGGCTCAATGAAGGGGCCAGGTCTATAGGGAAGGCTGGGAACACAAAGAAAGTAGGATAACCATCTTCTGGCCTACCATTGGCTCCTATGAGACTGGATTCACACTGAATTCAGCCGTCCACTCCAGCTCAGAGAGGCTACCTATGAGTATGCAAAGAACGGTTCTTCATTTCCATCTCGGACCAGCACAAAGACATCTGCTAGCCAGAAAGTCACGGTGAGACAGAGTTTCGCCCCGTGACCCAGCTCCTGGCCACAGCCCTGAGCTTCACGGACTGCAGCATGGGTATAGGGTGACTGAGAGCGGTTTATTTATGGTCATGAAGAAGAAGAAGAAAAAAAAGGAACCCAGCATGGGTGGGAAGAGAGAATATAACGATTTATGTGAATGCCGGATTTATGAGAGGGAAAAGTAGATCAAATTTGGGGCCAGCCAAATGGCCTCTCTCCATCTCTTTAAATCATTCTCTCCCACAGAATGGATGTTGGGGGCAGCCATGGGATATTTCCGTTCCCAGCTCTGAAGCAGCACCGGCCAGCATCCCCCAGGCTGGCACCCCGCACCGTGAGATGGAGTACAAAGCAACTGCTGTCTGCCTTGGTCTTCCACACCCCTTTTTTTCTGCCTGCCCACCGAGTCTTCCAGCTGGTGGGTCAGACCCGAAGTTCACATGTAATTGTGGAAGTGTAGGGTATAGCCACTGGGGTCTTGAGTTGCAAGTGACCCCAATCTCCAAGGATTGATGCAACTGGGACAGTGATGACAGGAGAATAATGAGAAGGAAAATTGGGCCAAAGGCTCTCTTGCCCCTCTCAGGGGAGTCCACATCCAACAATTTCTTCGTTGCTGGGAAACTGTAAAGTGGGTCACCAGTCAGTGGCCTGGGACAAAACTGGTGTTTATCAGAGCCACCAACTGTTGACGCAGAGAGAGGGTCTTGCCAAAGAGTCTCTGAAGCCAGGGAGGATCCAGGCTGGGACCTGTAAGTAGTATCCACAGACCAAAAGGAAACCTGGAATCTGCCCTTCTGTCTTCATTTTCCTCCAAAGCTTGGGGACATGTCCCTTTTTGATCTTTCTTTCTTTGTGCACACTGGATTACACACATGACTGCTGCCCAGGGAAGGTTTCAACCTGCTGCCTGGGATGGGAGGGAGCCGGCTGGATGACAATAACGCTTCTGCTTAGCAGCCCAACTCACAGCTTCATCTGGTCCAACCCAGGATGTCTTCTGCCTTCCGTTGTTTTCTGTTGTCGGGAGAAGTACCTTGGTACTCCAGTGCTTTGAAACTCTTCGGATTTGGAACTCAATGTCTTTTAACACAAACGTCTTGTCCAGTCCTCATGGTTTGTTACTCAACACACGAGCTTTAGCCTGGTGCTGTTGGTCACTTTGCGACTTGCTAGCCTAGCTAGTCTAAAGATTGTGTTCGGTGCTCACTGTTTGGTGTACTCGTTGAGCTTCCTGGAACCAGTGAATGACAAGTACTGCAGTAGCACTGCATTTCAGGGGATAGTAACTTTCAGATTTTATCGTTGAGCTGAAACATGTCAGTACATTCCAAGTATTCAGACTTTCAGAGGTTCAAACACATACATGCACACACATACACTCACACACACAATCAAGTCATTCTAATTATGAAAATCACTTTCTTTTAGTCCCTTAAAAATCACTGGTACTTCTTCTCAGTGAGACTTGCAAATGAGAAGGAAGTCTGGGAGTCATCACAGACCAGGTGCTCCTCGCTCACCTGTCTTCATGACTCAGCACCAGTCATCAGGTTCTACCACAGTCATGGAGTCTGTGTCTGCTCTCCCTAACTTTTTTCTTTCCCTTTCCCTCTCGCTTTATTTTTCCATCATCACCTGTCCATCTCCATGGTCCTTCTGACCGTTGTGCCCTTTAAAACTTTTGTCTTCATCAGGATATTTGCACTTGCTAAAAGCCTTAACTATCCAAGTAAACTAACACCATCTATGACCTCTGCAGGATGTACTGATGGTGCCTTAAGGCCCTGGGCACGGCCTGCTAGGTGAATACCCAGAAAGGTACCTCTGTACCAGAGATGTCTTTACTAATTCCTGGCTATGACTGTCCCCATATTTATTCATGACACTTAAACCTGCTAATGTAATTACTTGAAATGTTATAGGAACCAATGAAATATCAGTACAGAGTAGGAAATTTTTATAGACCATGAGATGAATCCTTTGGACGACCTCCTAAAAGCCAATGGTTAAAAACACTGTTAAGAGTGAAAGGAAAAACCACTCTCAGAAAATTGAAATAGTAAAAATCTGAGATTCTGTCCTCAGATTGCTCCAAAACGTTTTTAAGTTTCTGCTTAAACTTAAAGTAACTCTAACTGGAAATTATAAACACTCCAAATGAATCAAAACAACCCCCCAAAAATTCAAAAGCTGAAGTTCAGACCTATTGGAAGAAAAACAATGGTAAAGCCAAGTGACCACAATTGTCAATACCCAGAGCATGAATTTTCTACAGATCAATACATTTTAGACAAATGGGCTCAGAAAGATTTTAAAAGAAGTAAATGATCCAAGGGAATGAAGAAATAATTACTTTTTAAAAATGAGAAGTATATAGTATGAACAGGGAGAAATAGAACTAACATAAAAATTACAGAGCAATTAGATATCTTTGAGATAGTTATGTGGTCAATGAAGTTAAACAAAAACCTCTGTAGACAGACAAAAAAAAAATAAAAAACATAAAATCTCTAGGCCAGATAAAACCACAAGAAGTGTTCGTGAATTACGAGAGGGCTGAGGTCCACCAGGGCAAAACAAGGAGTAATAAAGGAGAAAATTAGGAAAAGTAGCAAGAGAGGCCCCATCCCCTGCCTATGAAGGATGTAGTTCTTCTGGGTTGTCAAATGACTATATAAAAGTTGCACCATTGTGATTAAATCATTTCATGAATTCCATGACCCACTCACCCCAACTTATGGTGGTTCAACTTACAGTTGTCCCACTTTGCAATTGTTGGAGGAATATGCATTCAGTAGAAATTTTACTTTGAATTTTGATCTCTGTCTGGGGGTGTGACCTGACACTCTGAGGATGCTGAGCAGCGGCCATGAGCCACTGTTCCCAAGCAGCCAGGCCATCACAAGGGTGAACAGTGACACCATTCCTTGTGTCATGTGGCTAAGCTAGGATGCTCAGTAGGTTAGGGGGATTCAAAGTAATTTTAACTCAATGACTTTCTCAACTCGTAGTGGATTTACCAGGACAGCTCCACTGTCAGCCAAGGAGCGTTTGTATATTACCACCATGCTCACACCACACATCTACGTAAATCGCGCTTTATTCTGCCCTCTACCACTTCTTTCGCATATATTCACTTGGCTTCCTAGCAGGCCCTAAACATCTTGAAAAAAAAAAGTTCATCTCCACTCCTTTGCATCTCCTAGGGCAAAAATTTCTGCCAATTGTTTTAACACCAAAAATTTGAGAAAAATGGAATCTTTGGTTACACTTGCAAGTGTTCTCTGAAAGTGCCAAATGACCTTGCAGTGACAAGGGAACAAACTCAATAAGTAAGAGCCTGCAAGGAGGAGGATGCTCTGCAAAGGACAGGGAACAGGGAAGGCCACTTCCTGAGGTGTTCCCTGGAGGATAGGGAACCGTCCCCAGGGCTGTACAGGAGGCCCATCCAGTGGGTGACAGATGGTGTGATGTTCCAGAGCAATCATCACATCAAGGTTCCCAGGCCCAAGGAGAGAGGGAATCCTTCCAGAAGGATGCAAACAGCAACACCCTGCTTGTATTACACAGCCTGGGCACCATCAGCCATGCCAGATCATGCCAGGGAAATGTTTCCCAGGGTTCCAGATATCATTTCATTTACTGCTCAAATTGCAAAACTGTTCAATTTGTTCTCCCGTCCCCAGACAAATGTTGGTACACCCAGGGGACTAGTATTATCTTGCACATTAAAGGAGCAGGGGCAGTGCCAATTCTAGGTTTATGGCTAAAAATCTTTCTGCATCCCTGGTCCAAGTATTTAGACACATCCTTATTCCTTTGACCACTCTATGTCACTGGAGACACATTGCGCAAGTTCATTAGTGGGACATACAACAAGATAATTGTTAGCCTTTGTGGAGCAATGCTCCAGCTCTTTGTTTTCTGGAACAAGGATCAGCAACCTACACCTCTTTTTGAAAAAAAAAAAAAATGTTGGAAAGCAGCCACCCTTGTTGGGTAAGGTATTGTTTCTGCTGCTTTTCCACAACACTGGCAGAGTTGAATATTTGTAACAGAGAGTGTTTGGTTCTCAAAATCTAAAATATTTACTCTCTGGCTCTTCAGAGAAAAAGTTTGATGAGCTTTATCCCAGACAGTCGATGCAAACTTAGCAGGTCATATGTCACATGTCTACCCATGTTCAATAATATCAACATCAGCAGTAAAGATGATAAAAATAAGTAGCAGCTACTCCTTATCAATCATTTGCCAGGCCCCAAGCACTAAGGGTTTTGCACACAGTATGTAATTTAACCACCAGCATTCTAAGGAACAACACTGTAATTTCTATTATACAAATTTGAAAGCTGAAGCTTAAAGAGGTTAAATGTCCTGCTCAAGGTCACAAAGCTAATCCGTGACAGGACTGGGATTGGCACCAAGGTTCCCCTGCCAGGCCAGTGTCCTGCACCACGCTCACTGCATCTATTGAGGGATTTGGGCCTCTGTGGTCAGAGATAATATGCAGATACACCTGAATGACACATACGAATACGGTGACACAAAGCACAAACTGCTCTCCTGACAGAGATCTCAGTGCTGAGATGAAAGATCTTTATGAGGTCCAAGCCCACATCTCTTACTCCCCGCCCAGGGGTCAGCCAAGTCCCAGAATACCATGTGGGCTACAGGGTAGGCTCAAAAGCTTGCAGGATCCACTCAAAGGAATCACACTCGTGACTCTCAGCGGGGTTCCAGAGACCCACGTGAACATCAACAAGGACACTGAACACTTGTTTGGGTTGACCATTGTCAAAGCCCTGCCCAGTCCTGGTCTACAAGAGAAGCTCCCCACTACTGGAAGCAACTAGAGCAAGCAAAGCCCTCTTGCCTAGTGCCCTAAGCAACTTAGCTTCATCTGTTGACCTGCCCAGTGCCCCAGTAACAAAGCCTTGTGTTTAAACAGCTCTTTTAGCGGCTGTTGGGAGGCAGTAATCCTCTGCTATCTGCAACTCCAACTCTGAACTCAGATCTCACAGCAGGAATCTACAAATTTCTCCCAACCTCACTCACCAGTATCCAGGTGCTAATACCTTCTCACCACCTTCCTATTCCCAGTGATAACCTGGTGCTCTGAGGCCATGGCTCCCAGGCTTCCTTGGTAGCCCACCTGCATCCTCCTCTGCTCCTTCAAAATAGTCAAATGTCTTGTATAGTGCAGAGCTCTGAGGAAGGTGAGCCAAGGCCTCCGGAACAAAACCAGAGCATTTCAGGAGCATGACACCCCCGCCCCATACAGACCTCTTCAATTCTGCCAACTCTTGACCTCCCCCGCCAAAGAAGGGTGGTTTTGGTTTATTAGAAATTTCACTGACCTTGAAATAAACTTCTCTAATTGCTTCTGAGAAATCCAACTTAGAACTGTTATGGTATAAATCTAAAATGTCCTCCAAAAGTCTCTTTTATCAGGAAAGCGACTGAATCATGGGGCGCTATGCTTATCAGTGGATACATCACGGATGGTTTCGGTGCGGTGAGGAGGTGGGGCCTGGTGGGAAGTGGCTCACTTGGGGGTGGGATGGGACTGGGACGGGCATATTCTTCAAACCAGCTCCTCTTTTCTCTCCTTCCTCTGCCGTAAGCAGCTCTCGCTGCCCAGGCTCCGCCACGCCCTTCCAACGCTGCTGCTTTTGCCTTGATGCTGGGGAATTGGATGAACTGAGACTTCTGAAGCTGTAAGCTAAAATAAGTTCCTTCTCCTGGAAGCTGTGGGTGTTCGAGTGATGAAAAAGTAACTAAGACAAGCACTATTTTCTGGAATGGAACTTGGCTGAGCCTGGCTGAGCCTGGGCCCCCACCTCCCCCGGCTGCCACCCACCTTCCTTGTACCTGGTACTCCACCTTCTACCTGGTGCACCACCTAGGACTCTGGGACTCACCTTCACGGCCACAAGCATCTTGTCCTTGGTCGGGCTGAGGTTGTAGCACTCGGCCAGGAAGACCTTCCCAAAGGCTCCCTCTCCCAGTTCTCGCTTCAACACGATGTCTCTCCTCTTGATGTGCTGGACATCTGTGGCAGGGACAGAGAGGAGGTGGAAGGGTCAGTCCTTGGTGCCTCTCAGGACAGCTGAGACACAGAGGTGCCTGGAAATCCAGAGCAGGGAAAGTTTAGCTACCACCCAGTTTAGGCATAGAGACTGCCATTGCTTCATGGTCTGAGATTCCTGCCCAAAACCAGACCTCAGCAGTGTCCCCGACCAGCTCTAATCTCACCAACCCACAGCTTCCTCAGTGGAGAAACAGAGTCCATATGAGTTAATTCCCAGGACTCTGATGTAAATTGGCTAGAGTTATCAGCGATATGTCACAGAGGTCTATACAGTTACGGTGCACACATTCTGTAGGGATCTTGGTAGAACACAGACTTTAATTAACTACTCTATCCCTTTGCTATTTTTTTAAGTTTAGAAAATTTATTTAACCCCAGAGACTCAATTTACTCATCTGTAAAATGGGATTAACAACATTACCTTTCTTGCTAAATTCTTGTGATGATTAAATGACATAATGTGTATGAAGAGCTTGATCTAGTTCCTGGAACAGAGATTCTCTGTCTCTGTCTCTGTCTCTGTCTCTGTCTCTGTCTCTCTCTCTCTCTCTCTCTCTCTCTCTCTCTCTCTCTCTCTCCTCTCTCTTTCTTCTTCTTCTTGCAAGGGGCAGCCAGAGATACTCTCTGACCTTTACATCAGGTGTCCAATAGGCAGAAGCCCATTAAATACCTGAATTAACGTTAAGAAGAGCCTTGAAGATCCAGGACAATGAAGTGCCTCAAGCAAGCTTGTCAGAAAAATAAAATGTGAAAAGAGGGCTGTCCCCAAGTGAGCAGCCATGTGACAAGGACAGAGACTTGGCTGGAAGGCTCTGGTTAGTGTGCTAGTACATGTTTTTATTAAACACATACAGTGTGACTGAAAATGTTAAAAAAGCTACAGTAAAAGACACGTGGCTAAGAACAATGGGATGAGGGAGTCTCTCAAGTATTTCGAGGGAGGGTAATGGCAATGCACCTTTTATAGTAATATAATTTTAAACTTTAAACATCCACATTTTTTTACTGTTCCCCATCGATCAAACATTAGTGGCAATTTCTGCGAAATAAGTACGTGACAATATGCCCTCCTCTGCCTTATTCCCTAGAGTCTGGCACCATGCAATTTCTGGCACTTCTCCAAAGTCAAAATGATCGTGACAGGTAACCATTTCGACTTGATTCAGGAGTTGGGGCAGCCGTGATGGTGCAACCAAACACTTCACGAAAGAAGACTTCCTGAACTACTTCAGAAAGTGGCCAGGATGATGACAAAAGCACGTTTTAAGCAAGAGGGAACATTTTGAGGGGATTAAAGGCAGTGTGCTTTTTGTTATAATAATTTCTTAAGCATCATCATATTTTGTGATCACACCTTGTAGACTACACAGAACATTGTTTTCCTATCGGAGTTCGGGATACCCCACAGTATCCTCGATAATCTATCTGCTGCTCAAGGTTTTATAGGAGGAAACACTGGCAGACCATTAGTCTTCGCTTTCTGGACCAGAGAGACCTGCAGGCCAACAGCTGCCGGGGCTGCTCCTCACTGACCACAGGACTCCAAAGAGCCTGCCATACACTGTGGTGTCGTGCTCCTGTCTTTACAAGGAGGGGATTAAAAAGAGGTTTCCTTCTTCACACCCTCTGTGTCTGCTTCCCAAACTCTGGGGAATGGGATTTGTAGACTGGAGCAAGAGGCTAATGGATCTCCAAGAGAAAATGGGAGATCAGGACCCCTCTTGGGAGGCCAGCTGCTCACCACTGCCTGATCATTGCCAGGTGACCAGTGAGGACAGACAGGTCCCTGGAAGGACCATATCCTGGCAGGACCTGGGAGTGGAGATGGGGCCATTCCCAGCCTCAGAACACACAGGGAAGATTGTGGGCTGGGAGGCCAAGGGCTTTCACACTGTAGCGAACAGCTTGGGCTTCAGAGATCTCATCTGTACAAAGGGTAAGGGGTATATTCCAAGTTGTACCCACCTATTTCCTGAGCTATTTCATAGGAAAGTGGTGAGTGCTTAAGTCCTTCAATGTGTAGTGTACATGGGTTGGTTTAAAAAATACAGAGGTTATTACATTTATAAAATGTATTATAGTAAAAGATACCCTGCCATTAATCCCCTTTAGAATAATTCCCCTTTCTTTGGACACCTCCTTTTTTTCCATTGTTCTTGCCCATTTATTTTTTTGTGACTGCCTCAACACAGCAAAATCTTATTTCCATCTTATTTATTTTCAGCTAATTGATATTATTTCATAGGAAGGTGAAACAAAGGCCTGTCAGGCCCCCACCTGAGGGCTGAGTTGGGCAGGGAATCCATAGCACGATGCCAGCACAGCCAAGTGACTTGGGGAACAGCCTCTGAGCCCCTTACCCTAGGGCAACACCATGCTCCCTCTGCCTTGGTTAGAAAATTGGTCCTTAATCTTAAGTAGGCCTCAGAGTCACCTGGATTGTTTGTTAATTCTCATTTATGCTTGTTTCTCAGAGACTCCAACCCAGGAGCCTCATTGGAGCCTGAGAATATGCTTTTCTGAGTTCTTGGCCAATGTTGACACTGTGCTTCAGGGGACACACTTTGGAAACCACTGGAAGAGAACCTTGTCTGTGGGGTGAGGAACTAGCCAGCTGTAGAAAGCTGGTTGTCTTTTGTATAGCTTGGGCTTGGCAAGTCCTTACTCACAAAGTAGTAAGCATGTTCAATCTCCAGGAGATGAGGAAGTGGTCAAGAATCCTGCTCTCTCCATCCAGATCTTCCACCTGTCCCTATCTGCAGGGCTTAGGCTGAGTGGAGTCTCCTTACAGAGCCTCAACTGCCCAGCAGAGATCGTGCCTTTCCAGCATTTGCAAGTGTTCTGGAAGTATGCCCACCAAGGCAACGTAACATTGTGCATATCGTTGAGTTCCTAAGCCCCACTCAGGGCTGAGTACCTCACAAGTTTGCCTCTGGGCTTCTCATTCTCAGTACAATGAGCAAAAAACGAGAAGTGTGGCGAGCAAGAGCTTTATCAAGAGTGGAACTTGCTTCTCAGCCACTGTGCCTGCGTCACCTCTTGGAACCCTTCCTTCTCCTCTCCCTCCCTCAGCAGCCAGAATCACAGGCCTTGGGAAATTCCGAGCAGCCAAGGGAGGTGGCCTACAGAGAGCAATTTCTTAACCCTCCTTCAGCATCCTAGGAGTCAGGAGATCCTGGGAGCTTCTGGTGAAGAAAGCTGAATGGTAACGGCCTTGACCACATTCCAGGAAACCATAGGAAACTGCTTTCTATAAGCAAACAAAAAAGGCTGGGCAGGAGCCTATCCTGAACCAAAGCATCTCTCCTAATTATGAAAACGGGCCTTTATCAGGGCCAGGGAAATAGCTCATGACTTAGAATGAAGTCAACTTGGCTCGTGATGACCATCTTCAGAGTGAAGGGATTTTGAGATGAATTCCTGAGCTTGGCCATGAGTAGAACAGTAAGAGCTAGGAAGGGGCAGAAGAAAAAATGAGAAAGAAAAAGAAACTCCATTCCACACTAGATCTTCCTCGAGGAGAGAACTTGTTCCCAGCCATGGAAATGAGAAGCTGTGCAACCAGGGACAATCGCTAGAGAAAAGCTGCATGGGAGCCAAACATCTAAGGTATATCACTTTCGTGGGAGCTGCTCCCTGTACCAACAAAATTCGAGAACCCAAAGAGCCATCCGAGTTCTTCAGGCTTTTTTCCTGAACCTACCCAGGAAAAGGTCAAGAGAAAGGGTCCAATGCTAGCTATCATAATGACCAAGAGGTTGTGTTATTATATCCCTTTCAAGGATGAAAATAAAAAATGGAGGCGGGGCAATCTTCCAAATTCACAGAGGCAATAAATGACCAAGACTCTTCTTTTAAGGACTCTCGTGACTTTCACTCCACACTAGGTCATATCTACTCCATCTTTCCCTGTTTTACGATGCCCAAAATGCTCACCTCCTTCCACTTCCTGCCTTCATCCACTTCTTACAACATTTGCTTACCCTGCTCCTCTCGGGACTCTATTTTAGCATCTTCCCAAGGGAAAAGGCAGGAGCTCCCACCAGAGGCTGTGTATAGAAGACAAGACCCTGGGGAGGTGAGGAGGTAGGTATGGAATGGTGGGAGGAAACGGCTCTGGCAGGCCCTGGGGACAGCTGGAGCGAACCATTGCATTTCTGACGTACACACGTCTATTTGGGAGCCGGCTGTGCTTATTTTTAGTTCAAACAGTGCTGCTCAGAGCTGCCTCTGGTGAAGCCATCTGACCCACATGCCAAAAAGTGATGGATTTTCCTAGGAGGAGAGGGCATCAATCTCTTTTTACTGCCTGGCTGGCTGGCCCAGCAGAGTCTGGGTCACAAGGCTCAGACGTCAGGATGTTAGAAGAGGAGGAGGAGAGGGGGGATCCTTAGCCTGGGCCATAAGAAGACCGCTCCGTCTCCAGCATGGAAAGGGCTGTTGAAGAGAGCAGGAGATTACGAAGGAATGAGGAGAGATCTGTGGGAAACAAAGAGGGTTTCCAGAACCTTCTGCCCCAGCTTTTTCTGAACTTCTTTTTGCAAGACAGCCACCAAATGGGTTTCACCAAAGGAGGCCACCTGTACATCTCCTGGTTCCCACAGGACAACTGGTTCATCCAATGCAAATACAGAAAGGGGATTTCCATTCCAGGTCCTGCTCCAAGAATTCTTCCTCTGGAGTGGGGACCAGAAGAACTATCCCATATGTGTGGGATTCGCTTCTGGGAGGTCGTCCAGGCCCACAGCAAGCTTGACCTACAGCCAGGCCCTCTTCCAGCAAGGTCACTGAACACACGGCACAGACCTCAGAGACCAGAAGGCCAGTGGTGGGCAGTGGAGATTTTCCCCTATCCTGCCTCTGTTCACTGAGGCTGTTACATCTTGAGGTATTAGTGGAGGCAGAGCGAGACTTTCCTCCAGCACCTTCTGTGACCTTCATGGGTTACGAGGGTAGCTGATGTAGTGGGATACAGAGGTGACCGCTATCAACTATACAAACTCTTTGTTGTAAGAAAAAGAGGAGTGGAAAGGGAAGTTGCTCGGCTTTGCAGAAAAACAAGCCCCATCAAACTCACATCACAGCTGAGGGCTGGGGGAAAACTTGGTTTCTGCTACAGCCCTGACCTGGCATCCTGTCCTCTCTAAGCTCCCCATCTGTAGAATAGAAACACAAACACTGATTTGGCAGAAATTTTAAGAGGATTAATTTAAAATTTCTATTATAACAGAGATGAGAGGAAACATTTGTAACTTAGCAGACGCACCCCAGATGCAATTCCTTTTCTTTCTATAAGATTTTTATTCTAACCAGAACTCTTGTCTATTCACACTCAAAGCAAAAGTGGCAAGCTTGTAATGGCCTGCAAAGAAAGTTGAAGAAGGATGGTGATTTTCTGCAGAAATATAATGGCCTGAAGTGGCTCGGGGCTGAGTGAGCACTAAAACCAGGTATTTGCATTGAATCAGTCAGAGTCATCAGCAGCCTGTCTACTATTGTGTCTAATTTCCTCCTTCTGCGGAGTCCAAAACACTCACATGATGGAACGAAGACATCACAAGACAGAGACAGCCACCTACTCAAGAATGGTATTGATCAGTAGAGAAAAACCAGATTCCACCAGGTTGATGGTTACAAGCAATGGGGATCCTGACAGGGCCATACATCAGGCCACAAATTCAGCCCCTCCTTAAAGTCTTCCTTGGTCAGACCCAGGATGAGCTCTGTTGACCTAGTACCATTCTGGGGCCCATGCACACATGCAAGACTGAGATGGTTCCTCCCCGAAAGCTGGGGTAACAGGACTCAGTGGCATAGGCCTGTAATCTAGAGGCAGCAGAGGCAGGAGGATTGAAATCTTGAGCCCAATTTGGGCAACTTAGTGACTTAGCAAGAACCTGTCTAGTGAAGCTCAGTGTGTAGACCCTGGGTTCTATTCATAGCAACACACACACACACACACACACACACACACACACACACACACAGTTGGGTCCTGGGAGGCTCAGAAATAGCAACTATTGTGTTCTGAATCTGCAATGTTTCCCAAAAGTCTCATGTATTTGGATGTTATGTATTGTCTATGGAACCATGTGCTGTCGGGAGTCTGGGGCCTGGTCTGGAGGGACGAATCCATCCACAGGCATGTATATTGTATTACAGGCATGTGGTGGGGGCTTTCCATGCCTTCCGGGTGTGGAACACTGAGGCTGGACCAGAAAGGACATATAAGTTGCTTCCTGCTTGCCTCGACTTGGCTTCCTGTTAGCAACATCATGACGAACTACCTCCACTTCTGCCTCCGCTATGTACTTCTGCTTTTACCAGCCACACCGAATGGACTGTGACCTTCTGAAACTGTGAGCTAAAAAAACCTTTCCTCCTTTAATTTGTAGATATTGGGTCTTGAGTCACAGCAATGAAAAATTAACTAAGACAGCACCTCTCCCCACAAATCAGCACAGGTCTTAGTCTGGCTCCCAGTAGGGCAAGTACTCCTGGTCCATTTTCATAGCCAGTTCCAACTGATTCCCTACCTTACCATTGAGACTGCTCAGTTATCTTTCAGCTTGCTGTTCCTTGTACTATAATTAATAAGAAAAATAACAGCCACAAATTGAGTGCTTGCTCAGAGCCAGCTGCCAAGCTAAGCATTCAACTTGTACCATGTCATTCATCTTTACAATGCACGTGTTACCATCCTGGTGCAACACATGAGCTAGGCTCAAGGAGATCAAGGAATCTAGCTGAGACCCTAAGCTGTCAGTGGTGCTATTGGACTTCAAGGTCATGTGCAATAGCCTCTCTATCTCTAAGCTCCCCATGAAGCCTTGTAGATACTATTGAGACCCATACAGGTGGCACAAAGGTCGACATACATAGAAAAACATTAAAAATACTAAATATCATGCAAATATCTGTTTCCTTAGGATAAATTTGTCACAACATTGCAGTAACACTAAAACTATGAGAAAACTTATGCAAGCACTAAATTTAAGGTACAAAAGTATCCCAAATGTTCCCACACATTGAAAAATGAGCAAATTTTGAGACACTATATGGGTGTGTATATTATATACACACCCTATAGCGATTTTCCTATGCATACTTACCCTTGATAAAGTTCAATTTATAAAATAAATAAATTTAGCATGATAAAAGATTAACGACAATAATTGGTAATAAAATAAACAATGATAACCATAATATAAAACTAAAAGTCACGTGGATGTGGTTTGCCCTGAGTAAAAACAAATATTAATACTTTTAGACTATGGTTGACCGTAGGGAACTGAAGGCACAGAAGAAAATTTCATGGCTAAAGCAGGACACCTTTGTGAGAAGACTGTGTCACCTTGCCAACCTTCAGTCACCACAGCCCTCTTAACCATGCACCTTCCGCTTGAGACAGACTCTGCTCTCTGAGTTAGCATCTGTGCCTAGTAGAAACCAATGGCTTCTATAAAGACACAAAGTCACTTTATCATGAAGCCTGTTCTTGCCACCATGGTGGTCACCACTTGGGTTCATCTGGGTGCCATTTAAAGACAAGGATGGCAGCAAAAGTTAGAAATCCAAGACTCCAGTTCCTCGCAGAGGAGGAGAGGGCAGTGAGTTCTGGGGAGGGAGATTCCTGGTAGGAGAGGAGGAAAGAGAAACAAGGGAGAGGAAAGGAGAATCTCAGGGAAACGTGCATTTCCTTTGCAGTAACCAGACTCCAGGGCCTCATGCTGCCAAAATGGCTGAGAAGAAAACATTAATCCAATACCACACATTTAATTACACATGAAGTGGAATGTTTTTAAAATGGTAAAAAATAGCATTCTCAGAGCTTGAACTGTGAGGTTTTGAAGTGGCAGGATGGAAAAAGAGATCCAGCTCCAAATTTCTTGGGAGAAAGGTCTCTGCAGAGAAGTCAGGACCCGTATCTTCGCTAGTAGCAGAAACCTCTGCCCACTGTCACAGGCTGCTTCCATCTTGTTCCTTTCCCAGAGGCGGACCCTGTGGTATATTGTAGGAGAACATGACCAAGTGGGCACACCTCTGGCAAGGTACAGTCCCTTTGCAGTGGTCTGTGGCCAAAACAGCCAATTTCCCCACAGGACAGAAGAGCATAGCATGGCTGAACTATTCAAACAACCCCCCCAAAGCAAATTCTGTATGACTGACAGTCTCAAAATAAAGGAAGGTTCCTGGGCCATGGCATGGGTCTCTCCGGGAGAACATGTCTTGAAGGCCAGAGAGCCAACAACAAAGCGACTCTGCAGAATTGTCTCTGAAAATCTAAAATTTAGAATGACTAACCAAAGGATTCAACAATGACACTGGAATACATTCCTGATGTTAGTGGCTACTGGTGCCCCAGGCTGAGAGTAGAGGGTTATCTGTTTAAGAACAAGCTCCCCTGCTGGCCAACCATGCTCCATATTGAAATCTCCGCTCATCTGAGCTGGGCCTTCCCTGCTCTGTGCATTTCAGATTCGGATGTCTTTGCAAAGAGGTTCTGCAAGATGTTGGCAACTGTTCAAATCCACAGGCCAATGTCAAGTGGGTGTCACTCAAGGTCATTGAGTAGGTCTAGCCCAAGTCCTAACAGATGATAGGTGCTCACTAAATAATTGATGGATGAATGAATAAATTAAAACTTCCTCAGAAGCACTGCTAGAGTATTTAACAAAGAGAACACTACAGAGAGGAAGGAAGAAAGCTGGGGGAGTATTTTTATAAAAAAGAAAAGAAAAGAAAAGAAAAGAAAAGAAAAGAAAAGAAAAGAAAAGAAAAGATGAGTGAGAATAGGAAAGGACCCAGCAAGTCCCAAAGAGCAGGCTTATTTATGTCCTAGCTCCGGATTGGCCCGCAGAATCAAGATCCTATTGAACTAAGACAGTTGGGAAACTCACATCTAACCCTCAGTCTGCGGTACCTCAGATTTCTAAACAAAGTGCCTCTGTGGTCTGCATCAGATAAGGCTCAGAAAGCACCAGGTCTCACGCCAGGGCACGTGTGCATCCTAAGGCTAGAGGTGGAGGTCGAGGACAGGAAGACATCGTGTTCCCACCAAGATGAATAAATAAATAAGACACCCTGCTGTTTCTGGAAGCAGTGAAAAGAGAGGATCAGACGAGGACTGTCTGTTCTGGGGAGGTTTCCAGCTCACGTTTCATGACACAAGAAGCTCCACACATGAGGCTGAAGCCCAGACGTGTCCCTGCTCCCAGGTGCTACCCCTCTGGGCTCCACAGCCTTGAGCTCAGACATCAGCTGACACTGCAGGTTCCTGCCATCGCCTCCTTCACCTGCACCTGCCCTTTCATACCCACTTCTATGGCTCACTGGCCCATCCCATGGGGAAAGGACCTCTGGCTCTCATTAAGTGTTGAGTGCTCGAGCCAAGAGCAAAGAGCAAGAGAACTCCCCAAGGAAAGCCATCTGGAACTGAGAACTTAGGTGCTGAAAGATGGATCTCAGGCTTCGCCTGGGAATCTGCCCCTCTTCTAACTTGCTCGGCTCCCTTCTTCCTCTGCCTCTCTGGCCTAGATAGTTTTTTTTTTTTCCAACACAATTGTGACAAATCTTTACTCAGAATGCCTGTACAAGGGTACTTCTCAGTCTCCCTAGAGGCCCTCCTCCTCCTGCCTGGTTCTCACTCTGGCATCTAGTCTGTTCCACAGACCCTCCTGTAATGTTCTGTCACCAGTAAGCAGAGAGCATTATGTATGCAAGACTCCTCTTTCCAGCTGTGGCGCTCCAAGCCAAGACATGGGCTGCTGGGCTCCCGGATATGTGAGATGCCACTTCACACAAGAGGACTTGGGGTCAGGAAGCAAATACACATGGGAGGGCCTCGGTGTTAAACACAGAAAGACAGACGAGAGGACCAAAATCATCTATTTCTGCATGGGACGTTCTATTGGTCTTGACAACTACCAACTACATTGGATCCAATAGGAAATAGAGCCTATTCAGACAGGAAGGAAAGGAAAGAGCATCACGGGACCTGTATAGTCAGAAACAACAATATATCCAACTCCTAACACCAAAGACAAAAAGAAGCAGACCTTGTAAGTGAGCCCCACTATTAAGTAAGGATAATGAGGAAGAACACGTCTTTGTCATGAAGCAGAGCTGGGTATCAATTCCTTCTTAATAACACACACATCCTGGAACATGACTTTTAGTTAGTGATTTAATAAACTAGTCTCAAGTCCTGATGTTTTCATGGATGAAATTAAGACAATATCCATCTCCTTGAATTGACATGATGAAATCAATGAAATTATATGTGTACATCAAGGCATGTGAAGTGAGTGGAATGAGCTAATGGTTGTGAGAAAGCCTGTTTCTTCTTCCCACCTTCCTTCTATTCAAATCTTCAATGATCCTCCCTGGTTATCTGACCTCTCTGGGCTTCAATTTCCTCATCAGAGAAATAAAAGTCACTGAACAACAATAAACAAGCTTCCTGCCTGGAGTCGCGGTGTCTTCCAATGAGATAAGAGAGTAAGTGCTTATAACAGAGATGGAGGCACATGGGTGATGCCCAACAGGCCTTGGCCGTAGCATCAGTGCCTGCAGGGCAGTCACTAGACAAATGTCAGAGATTTTTAAGAAGCTGGGCAAATCTCCAGACTCCTCCTCATACATTCCCTACACAGATGTGTTAAGTTGGTCCAAACCAGGAATGAGCTGGTCACTCACTCATGCTCTCTTGGTGACTGCTGAACTCATACCAGTGCCTCTGCTTTCATATTGCTCCTCACCTGGGGAACCTTTCCTACTTCCACTAACAGAAATCAACCCAATACCGGCTGAATCCATTTTTTTCTCCCTAAGATCTTCTCCTGATCTTCTCTGTTCTCAAAAAGACCCTTTTTTCCCTTGAGAACATCTATCTGTAACACAAAATTTGGCATCCAAAGATCATTGCTACCCATTTTGCTATCCCTTCCATGAGCTCAACTCATGAGCTCAGAGAAAAAGGCCCAAGACAGCCTTGTTGTCTAACCAGAGAAGGAGAGTCATTCCTATCAGCAAAGACCAGTACTAGATTTTATGTGATTTAGTTATATTGGAGGCATAGGGTTCTGGTTCATTTATGAGCACAGGGATGGCCCTTAAAATACCCCACATTTGCCAATTTCCAGAGAAAAAGTTATTGGCCCAAAGAAGTCTGTGCATTCTTTTTTTTTTTTTTTATGCTATGAACTTAATGGCCAGGAAGATTTTACCTTAGATACAAAGAACCCTGGGAAGAGAACAAGTCACCCATTGCCATTGAGGCCACAAGATCTCATCTTAGAGACTTTGGAAGTCTTTATTCAGGAAGGTTTGACTTTAGCCCTGCATAAAGCAGGAGGTAAGGCTCAAACAACACAGAGAAGGTAATGGTGTGGAAAGGAAAGGAAGAGAAAGGGAAAGGGAGGGGCAAGGAGGCAAGGGGAAGAGAGGCGAGATGAAGGGAGTAGAAGGGGAGGGAAAGAAAGGGAAGGGAAATACACATAGAGACAGAGCCCATTTAGAACCTAAGGTGCCCATGTCAAGTACTTAATCCTTAGGATCTGTCTGCAAGGAAGACTGATCTTTTCTCCTCTTGTGATAAGCTTAAAACCTGGACACAAATGTGACCTCCGAGGGTGTAGGTATATCCTCCTGAAAGGGCCCTTGCCCTCAGGGTATGTAGAGGCCCCCTCAGACAGTTCTGGTCGCAAAGCAGAGCTTTCATCTTCCCACAGTTATGCGCAGGGCTGGTGTCGATGCACCTCACCTGCTAACCCCCGTATCCTTTCAGCTCCCTTACTCTTCCCAAGTTGGCCCAGATCCCACCAGCTTCCTTTTGGCCCCACCAGTACAAAGCACTCACCCGGTACACACCCCTTTATTTCCAGCCCAATTTCCCTGCACTTGACCTTGGTGTTGGACACTCCTTCCATCAGGCTCCACGGGAAGACCGTGAGCTCACCTCCACGGACTGCAGAAGCCACCTGTGGGTCAGTTCAGGGAGTCTGCAACTGGGTCCCTTCCAAGAGGGATGCTCCCATTTCCAGCTCCCGTCCCAGGAGCTGAGGGTCTGCCAGGCAAGTTTATCTCCTCGGTTCCTCCTCCGTTCCCTCCAGACTTCTTGCACTGGTCCTGACTCCCTTTGGTTGTACATGTGATGGGGAACAAGGTCAGAGGTCAGGGCCTCTGGGCCTCAGCCATGCAAGCTCCTCCGGACGTGGGCAGCCTGAGCTGGGAGCAGCCAGCAGATTCGTTCCGCACGGCTTCCACGATGCTGAATCCGTGCTTCCCCCGCCAAAGCCCACGCATTCTGCCAGGTGTTTTCCCACCACATCCTCTGAGCTGATTTCCAAGAGTTCCCCCACACCAGATGTTAAACAAACTGGCCGATGCTTTTCTGGCCTGGCTCCTGTACCTTCCCCTACCCTTCAGTCCTACCAAAAAAGACAAAGAATAAGGCCACACTGGTGCAATTCTGAGTGGAATCTCTCCTTCCAGGTTGGCATCTCAGACCAGGCCTTTCAAAGCTCACCAAGGCACCAAGTTTGCTGTCTCTCAGGCACAGGCTAACGTGACCAGCAAACACTTAGATGGGTACTCCTTTGGACCAGATGCTAATTCAGCACTGTTTTCTTGGTACCAGGGGAGGAAATGGAGTCACATAGAAAAGGTTGGGCTTTGAGGGATGCCAATGTCATATTTTTGTACCAGACCTTTGGAAGTTCCCAAAAATTGAAGGTCAAGATGCTGTTGGGCTAAGGGTCAGTAGGAAAAGGGAGAAGTCTTTATTGAACCTCACTACACCTGGGATGTTAATAAATAACCACACTTTGGGTGGCTTTGAAGCATCAAGCAGGAATCTCTGGGGCATCAGTCTAACAAGACAAAAGCCCTCCCCTCCTCCTCTGTGGCCACTCTTTCTTCTCACTAGCCTTGTCTCTCTTTGTTTTCCTCAGTAAATTGATTGTTGCTGGAGGTGGTGACATCTGTACACCCTCTGGGTATCGGGGCCACCTTCATCGTGGACAGTTCTACTTTCTCTGTTCCTTCCCTTAAAACCAGCTCTTCCCAGGCCCTTGCCTACCCACTTTCCATGGTGGCAACATTGGTGTGGCCTGCTCATTCTTTTCTGCCTGGGAAGGTGAGAGAGAGAGAGAGAGAGAGAGAGAGAGAGAGGGAGAGAGAGAGAGAGAGAGAGAGAAAGAGAGAGAGAGAAGAGAGAGAAAGTGTGTGTGTGTGTGTGTGTGTGTGTGTGTGTGTGTGTGTGTGTGTGCATGTTTTCCTTTTCTGATACAGATCACTACTCTGGGCTCCTGAGGCACACCTGAAACTTCCTGGATCCACCATGATGCAAGGTGCATGCAGGGCCTATGATCTGGGCTCTGTCCCTCTCCGGCCGTCTTTTTTTATAGACTCCCTTTAGGCATGGCCCAGTCAGTCCTATAAGTACCATGGAGAAACTGTGTCCCACACTAGCTCCCTGCCCTATAAATGGGCTCTTTCCCTTCATTTGTCTTCTCTGGGGTCACACCTTCTCCCCGAAGCTGAAGGACCAGGCCGCTCTGGCTTCCTCCTACAAATGTGATTTTTGTCAGTTCCACATGAATCTCTTATACACATTTTCTGTTTCTATGAGATTTTGTATCAACATATGTGAATGTCTACTTATTCCAGGTCTCAGCTTAGGCAAAATGATTGGGGACATCCAAATTATAAAATAAGGAATAAATTAAATATTTGGATAGAAAAAAATCAGTCATAGGAAAAATGATATTTTCACAGAGCAAAATACTTAATGGATATCATAGGGACATAAAAAGACTCCTCATCACCCCCCGAAAGCAAAGTTTCTAGCAGGCCAGCGTTTGGGAAGTGAAACCTTTCTCCTATATCCAGGGTTACTAAATCTAAGACGTGTGAAAAGCCATGTCATCTCTTCCCCCGGTGTGCTGTTTGCACTGCTTTGGATTGGTGAATGTTAGAAATAGATTAATAAATAAGACCATCCATAAGCGCCTCCGTAAGTTCCCTGACAGTGATCCCATGGGGTATAATTTTTTTTTTAATAAATCCTTTCATCTCTCATGCACATCCTTTGACCACAGACTTGCCAGGAGCGTGGTAAGGACAATGAGCTGGTAGACAGTGCACTTTTCCAGTCTTGTAGGAGTGAGTGGAGCAGAGGCTGGAGAGGCGGTGCTGACACGTTCATCATGGAGATCGAAGGCCCCAGCGCTGCACTTACACACACCCGGCTCTGCCCCTGACTTGCTGTGCGACACTGGGAGCTTTTACGTAATCTCTCTGAGATGAGATCTTGTTTGGTAGATACAAATCTACTGCTGACACTTGTAAGTAAATGAGTCCATGTCAGCCTGGAAACCTCTTAGCACCGTGCAGGCATTAAGATTCATTTTGACACAGACACTGCCCACGTGGGCTGTCTTGGAGATGCTCACTCACCTCTGCACTCAAGGACACAGACAAGCAAGGTCAAAATATTCTCTCCTCCAGGATATGTGTCGCCTGCCCACCTGAAGCAGGGGCTTGTCCCAAAGCCTCTGCCTGCCACTTCCAGCCAAGGAGAACTGAGATAGCCCGAGGCCACAGGGGAGCAGCCAGGCCCTCTGCTTGTTATCCCTGCACCTGACAGAGGGTCAGTGACCTGGAGACAAGGTAAGTCTCAGCAAAGCTGGAGGACAGCAGGCAATAGATGACAAACTTCCACAGTGGCAGAGGGAGATGCATTGAGTGGCCTTGTTGTGTGCCTTTTTACACTGGCATACAGAATCTCAGGAATGACTAAATGGTGTTTTGGCAAGGGAGTGGCCTTGTGTCTGTGACCCGGCTCAGCAGGGCCAGGAAAGAGTAAGATTATCCAGTCACACAAGCTTTCCAAGCCTGCCGGGTCACCTTGCTGCAAACCTGCCTCACTGGCACAGCCATTGGTCTCAGCCCAGCTCCAAGTGTGGTAGTATGGGACAAAACAGAGACCAGTTCAAAAGCCCTCATTTTGGGGGGCCGGGGGAATGGCTCAGCGGTTCAAGTACTTGCCTAGCAAGTGCTTCATTAAGCACTAAGTATCCAAGTTTGACCCCCCAGCACCACGTAAGCTGGACATGGTGGCACACATCTGTAATCCCAGCACTTGGGAGGCTGAGGCAGGAGGATTGCTGTGAGCCCAAGGCCAGCCTGGGCTCCATCGTGAGTTCAGGACCAGCCTAGGCTACAGGGCGAGACCCTGCCTCAAAAAAAAAAAAAAGTCATCTTTTTACAAGGATGAAAACTAGAGTACCAAGGGCCACATACTCACTTCGCCCATGGTATATTCAATACAGGTGCATGAAAGTTACAGAGTGATCAAAAATATGGTGAATATTCATTTTAATTAATTATGCTAAGATTCACTGCCATTAATGCCCCCTTTAAAAACATCTCCTTGCTTTGAACACATCTACCCTAGCATTCTTGCCTCTTCCTAAAGCAGTTCTAGACGTCCTATTTTGTGAGTGTCTTTACAAAGTATGATAATAAAGACACTAAATGTTGGTGCCATGAACCGTTCAATGGGAAGGACAGCTCATAAAAACGCGACACCGTGTCTTCATCCGCCTGATGCGCACAGTCTGGCACTGAGTGACTTCTGGCTCTTCCTCAAAGTCAGGAAGGCCACAAAAGATGAACTTCGTAAAATTATTCTGGACATTGAGGCAGCCAGGACAGCACAACTGAAGACAAAAGAGAATTTCCAGATGGCCTCGGGTAAGCGAGAAGAGTCATTAGGAGGACATGACTATGTTCACACTGACTTATCTTAAAGCTGCCTTTATTGTAATAAATTTAGAAATTAACTATTCACCATTTTTCATTACACCTTATATGGAGTATGTCAGGAACTGGGCTACATGCAGGACACACCAGGGGGAATGAGACCCTCCTAGGCTTCCCACTGGTGTGGAAGGGAGGACAGACCAGTCATGGAGCAGTTCCAGTGCACCGTGGCGGATGTCATGGTGGGTCAGGGGAGGACACCGGGCGCTTGGAAGATATATTTTCTACTCTCCCTGCGCGTCAGCCGCTTTGTCTATGAATGCGAGCAACGTGAGAATGTGTACAGAAAAGACTTCTACCCAACAGTCACATAAAGGCATTCGCAGTTGTGTCATCTTTCAGCAGTAGCAAGATAGTATCCCATCAATCAGGCATGATGGCATCAGCCATCCTAGCATTCTGGGAGGCTGAGGCAGGAGGATTCCAAGTTTGAGCCCACCCTGGGCAATAGAGCCATTTGCCAGAACTCTGCATTTAAAAAAAAAAAAAAATTAAAAGGAGCTGGGTTGTAGCTCAGTGTGAAGGCCCTGGGTTCAATCCAGGGTTCCGTGACGAAAAAATAAAAAATATTTCATTAATGTGCTGCGGCTTGCACACTGTGTCACTATCTATCTGTGGCGGAATGGGAGGTAGTTTGGAGGAAGGCTGTCCAGAAAAGTCCGCCTTGATCTGCACTACTCCTCCGTTCTCTAGGATGTGACTAGAAACCTCCCAGAGCCAGGGCAGAGTGGCGAGTCTCACCACCTTGTTCCCACCTTGCACAGCTCTGGCCAACCCCACTCAACAGGGCCTGGGGAACCAGACGGCCCAGGGACAAATCCAGCCTGCAGCAATTGTTCTGCTCTGAGAACCTGGAAAAGTTACTTAACTGTTCCAGCCTTATTTCCTCATCTGCAAATCTGTAGGGTAACGCTAGTGCCCACCTCATAGTGAGTGCAAACACATTAGCACGCATGAAACACTTAAGAAAGTGCTGAGTGAGAAGCCACAAGTCTCAGCCACCACCACTGCTGCTACTGTCTTCATATTATCATGTACAAGACAGCCTCATCACGGTGACCTCAGTCATGGTGGGGGGTAGGGGGGACAGACACTAGCACCGGCAGTCGTAGCACCTGGAGAGGTTTACAGGTTTAGAGGTTGGGCTTGACTCAGATCCAAAGCTCCACTATTGCTACCACCACTACCTCTTTAAGCCTCAATCTTCCCATCTATAAATTAGACAAATAAAAGGTCTCATGCCATGGTACCCTAGGATGTAGTGAAATCAGTAAAGGAGCACTAGTTTAACACCAAGGAAGAAATGTTGTTTACATCTCATTCAACTGTAGTCCCTTTGCCCTGTAAGAAAGCAGACATACTTCCCATGGGTGAGAGATTATTCTTCTTGCCTTCTTACCATTCCTTGGCCACTCAGAGACTATGGAAGAAGACAGAACTGGCTAGCCTTCTTCCAGAGGTCTGGGTGCTTCCATGAGGTTGACTGGAAGCACATGGCTCACAGTCGCAGAGCACATCCATTAATCTGTGCAAACGTGAAAGTTGGCTCAGCACTGAGTCAGAAATGAACAAAATTACTCTGGACTCCAAAGTGTGGTGACTGGATTTCCCTGGGAAGAGATGAGCAAAGGGGACTCAGGAGACTTGAAAGAGGTAAAAAGAGAGCCTGGCACAGCCACACGAGTGGCCTGTTGGTGAGGTGGCTGGAGGACTTTTAAGAACAGAAGCTTCTAAGACTCCACATTTGGTCATTCTGGAAGCTGTAACATAAGCTCCTCATGTAATATCAATACTGGAACCAAAGTCAATCTACACACAAGCTCTGCAACTGAGGGGGTTTGGAACATAAACCACTGCCCAAAAGGCAGCTCTGCAATTTAGAACGAAGATTTAGGGAGGCACTGGCCCACTGGGGAGACTGAGGTGACCATCCCACGGACCCGCTCAGTGAAAGCGGGGCCTCCATAGGTTTCACAAGAAAGACAAACGACCTCAGCTTCCCCAGCCCTGAGGAGGATCCACAGAGATGGAGAAATGGCCAGGCAGGGTGGAAGCCAACACTCTCATCCTGTCACCACCTTTCTAGCCCAAGCCACGAGGACTCACCAATCCACAATGGTCCCTTAGCACAGCTCCCACTCTCCTCCCACCCTCACCCTCACTCTGGAACATGGTCAGCCAACCAGATTCATCTTTTTAAAAAATAAAGTAGGAAATTCTGTGTCTCCCCTCTACTTGAAATATGAGTTTAGAATAGAAGCTAAGTTTGCGTTATCATCACTTGTAGGATTTGATCCTACCTGGCCCCTGACCTGACCTCAACTCTTCCTCTATCCCATAGCCTTTCTTTCCCATTTCAAATATTCTAAGTTCAGTGCCACCCTAAATTCCTGACAGTGGCCACTCTCTTTTTCCTGAACACCAGCCCTCCCGCCATTCAACCAAATGAGGTCAATTCTGACCCAAGACACTATGTAGATTCTCCTGCACAGTGATACCACTATTGGATAATTGTCTTAGTGACTTATTTATCTGCTTGTCTGTTTGTGATCAGCCCCTCTGTCCCCTGGCAGCAGGAGAGCAACTCCAGGCGAGCCCAGCCCGATCTCCAGGAGTGCTATGCCTCAGGACTCTACCACGGCAGGGTGCACAACAGTGCTTGACACATAGGAGCTACAGATGAGCAATTGCCTTTGTATGTTTCACCACTGCTCTGTGGGCTGGGAACACCAAGCGAGAGCCCGAGATCCAGCACCAGCCCGGATGGCTGTAGCTTCTGTAGATCTGAGTTCTGAAACCAAGGCAGACATGCTAGTATATTAATCCAGGGCAGTACCCTGCAGGAGGGCAGTCACAACTGTGAGTTAATACTGAACTCAAGGCCATAGTTGTCTGAACACAGATCCTATCAGCAAATGTTAAAGGCACTGGCATTCAGAACCTCAGGTTCTCTGTCTCCCCTGAACATCCTATTTGCTCCTCATCCCAGGGGTCACTTGTGCTGGGGCTTCAATAAGTCATTAATTTATTAAAAGCACTGGTATCAACAAAAGGGGGCCAGTTCATCAACCAGAAACTTCTAAAGCACATGGAAACCATGCACCTGGAAGCTTAATCAGTCTCTGGGATACTTCTATGTATGAACTGGTATATTTTGCTAAGGCCACCATGCTGAATACTCTCTAGAGTGAGGCTCCGAGGACTTAGGATGTTGGCTCCTACATCTCCCCCAGATGCCCACCAAAAAACAAAACAAAACCAAGCAAAAAAAAAAAAAAAAAAACAGCAAGAAGTAGACTCAAAATTCAGCTATAAAAACAGCCAAAATTAAGTGTGTTAAGCAAGTGAGTTCAGCCGAAATTCACAGTGGTAAAAATAAGTGTTTTGCCTCCTTTATGAAAAAATATCTGTCCATCCATATCTTTTCTGAGTTCATTCATCAAACAACACTAACCGAGGACTTGCTTCCAAGAGGATTACAGCCCAACTCCTAGTGTAAGCCACATTACTCTGACTAGCTAAGAAAACAGGAAGTAATCCCCTCACTTTCCTCCTCTCTCCAGATGTTCCTATGTCATCCCATTGTCCCTCTGGTCTCAGGTGAACTAACAGTCCTCCATCCCACTGTGGTAGAAAAGCACACAGGCAAACTCTCATGCAACCTTTCGTGTACTTTTGGGTTGTTGTCCTGTTGAGTGCTCACTCCTCTTTGACACTACAAGCCTCCTTTTCCACTCCTTCTCATCGGAAAGATAAACTTTCCTCCAACTGAACTAACAGCATCCCTTCACCTGTCTGCCCTGGAAATGACTTCCCGGTCCCTTTTATCACCGGATTCATTGTTGAGTCATCTGTGCACTCATGTTACCTGCTGCTTCCAGGTCCTGACCCTTCCTTGAAGACTTTACTTCAAGCCTTTACTTGCTCCTCACTCTTCCCTCAAGCCACTTACGTCATGGCTTCACTCCACCAACACATCTGTCACCAAATAGCAGTGATCTCCTGGTGGCCAAACTTGATTACATTTTCTTAGTCTACCCTTAACACAAACGAGTCTCAAATGCTCCCCAGTTGACCAGAGCTGTCCTAAGCTCACCCATCCCCAGCTGTCTCACACAGAACTGTGGGAATTCACTTCCCTTACAACCCACAGATACGGCCTGGGCTCTGACAGTCCAGGAAGGCCAGAACATACAGGTATTGTCACCACATGGTATGGGACATCATTACCCATGTCTACCAATGAAGCACGAACTAGGTCTGAGTTCTCTGCATGACGCTCATGCATAGCTACCACTTAGCATTAAGTTTAGACATTTCTGAAATCACTAGCTGTCATTAAAAAAAAGCATTTGTACCCTGGTGCATAAAAAGCCTGTTAATTGTATGGATGGACTTACGGAGAATCTGGAGGTACTTTCCGGAGAGAGGTTTAAAAAGAAAGAAGCACTGAATTAATGCCATAGTTAATATCTTAAAAAATGAACACCTATTTATTTATTGTGCTGGGCACTACGGCCTTTGCAGGTTTTCAGACTGGCACACCAGCTACACCAGGAGATGGGAAGGAAGAAAGATAGCCTGGCCAGAAGCAAACTGGGTCTGAAGCGACTTGGGTGACAGAGATGAATTCTGAGCATGTCTTTTGCACTCCAAGAACACCTGCCTCCCGAGCCCAGGGCAGAGCCAGATGGACTAAGCCCTGAGTGGACACAGTTGTGCTTACAAGGGTGCCAGGTTTGCCTTCAGCCTGGCCTTTTGGTGACTTATTCTGCTCCAGCCTGCCCATTGCTGCTTTGCTCCAGCGAGGAGGCAGAGGGCACGCTGTCAGGGTTCTTTGCTATGTGGTAGTTCTCCGATTCCCCACTACCCTGTCTACCAAGAGAGTGCCAAAGAAGCCCACATGGCGGCCTCACGTGCCCAAGTGGCTTCCAGAGCTGGCATCCATTGTGTCTCGGCCTGGCAGACAGAAAAGGCCAGCACCCGGGGATCCTAGTCTGCATCTTGGCAGCCACCCCTAACAGATGACCACCAAACAGCTTGCTGGAGCTGTAGGAAGCGACACAGACCTAACCACACTCAGTGGCTTCAACTCCAGTGCTCCTCCCACACCCACTCTCTTTCCTTTTCCTGTGGCACCGGGTCCTGACTGCAATGTCACCTCCTTCTGCTTTTCTGTGCTTCATGCTGCTCAGGCTCTTTCTGCGTCACCTCTGCTGCTCAGGGGCTTTTCTATCTCCGAGGGTCTTGTCACTAGCAAAATGAAGAGGGGAGGATGCATTTCTCCTGCAGTCGGTTTCTGCCACACGCATGCCCCCACAGAAGGACATACGGACATTATTGGAAAAACAGAAGTAGGTATGTTGGAGCTTTGTTGTCACCACTGAGGGCTGCTGGAAGAAAAACATGGCTGTCGGTCTCCACCCGTTTATGTTTCCTGCTGTTACTTCCTTGAATCTGTTCCAGCTGCTTGACTTCTCCCCTGCCTCAAGCACACGTCAGTGATTTAACGGGACACACACAGCTCAGTGTCGTCTGTGCCCTTTTTATAGTGACATCAGACTCGACTGCCATGCCCCACACAGGGGAGTCCCAAGAGGCTGGTTGCTGAAAGTTCAGGGCAGGAAAGCAAGACTGCCTCCAAGCTCAGCCCAGCCTCAAGAAGGTCACAGCACCATGCTTGGCCAGCCATCTGTAGGACATATGAAATTGGAGACTTCACTCAGAATCCCATTAACATTTCTGGACTGTGCAGCTCAGAATCCTTGCCTTTAAAATATAAGCCTTCTGGGGATCAACATAACGTGAATGCTTTGAATTCACCTGAGAAAAGGTACTGGGTGCTGAATTCGCCAATGTTGCATCCTGGGTTTTGAAGCCTGCAAGGTTCAGAAGAAGATGGCTTTCCTGAAGCTCTCTGTTACAGCTAGCAATCTGCTTTAGGTGCCCTAAGTATACAGGAGTGACCACAGGACACAATGCATTAACACACAGAACATCTGGTGAGGCCTTTACGGACACAACTTTCTCAAGCAGCTTAGCTACCAAAAGCACCTAAATACCTACACTGCTGTTGATAGAGGTTAAACAATAACCTAAATTTCAAAACATAAGGGACTAATGAAGTCAATGTAATATCAATGTAATATATCCACACGGTAGAACATTGCTTAGCCATTAAAAATCATGCTACGAAGCTGGGTTTGGTGATCACACATTTGTTAAGAAGAGGGGAGGAAGAGACGGGAGGCAGGAGAATTAAAAGTTTGAGCCCAACTGGGCAACTGAGATTTTTGTCTCAAAAAAATTTAAAAAGGAGCTAGAAATGTAGCTCAGTGTGAAGGCTCTTGGTTCACAGCCTAACAACAAGAATATAAGTCAATCGTGCCCTGACCCTCTGTTATTATTCTTTAGGGTGTATAATGGCATAACTCCATATGGGTCATATACACAAAAGAGATATAACAAAAACCTTCTGGAGGTTATTGAGCTGTGTTGATATTACATTTAGGTTCGGCCGTACATGTTTCAATGGAGTGTGTTCAGCAGCGATCCATTGGAGTTATTTATAAGAGCAAGACAGTGTAAAGAAAGAAGTAAATAAACCTGGACATCTCAATACAATGAAAAAGTAAGCAGCCGAGAAAGAAACAAGGAAATTCTCTGAGAGCTGAGCTCTAAGAACTTGGAGAGGGAGGAATGTCAAAAAATCTACAATAGGACACATGATATAGTTTTATTTGGGCAAAACAGAGGAAAATATGAATGTGTATTCAAATCACATTTAGCATTGGCTTACATTTAACCCACTAGAAACACAAGGATATTCTTATCAGTATGGTAGAGGCAGTGCTGGTAGGAAGGCTATGAAAATGAGCGTCAGGTATAGGAAAGACCATAGTAACGCTTTATATATAAGGATAATATTGAAATAACAACATCAAGGTAAACAGTAACTCAGTAAAGTTTATGCATATTTACATAAATTATATATATTTACATAACATATGCATAAACTTTACTGATTTCATACACATAAACTTTATTTTGCATATCTAGTATATAAAATTTATTGAGGCATCATTTACATGCCTTAATATTCACCCGCTCTCATGTACAATTCAGTGGCTTTTAGTAAAACTACTGAATGGTGTAACCATTAGTACAGTCCAGTTTTGAACATCCCCCACCCCACTGAGATCTGTAAGTTCACCTATGGTTCATCTCTGCTCCTACCTGAGTCCTAGGGAACCACTAATTAAATTCTGTCTCTACAAATGTGTCTCTTCCTAATACTTACACAAATAGTACCGGATTAAATGGGACCTTTTACATATGATTCCTTATTTTTAAAGATGCATTCATGGTGTGTCACGTATCAGCACTTCATTGTCTAAACTGTCGAACCGTATTCCATCATGTGGACATACCATATTTTGTTCCATTTACTAGCTAATAAATATGGGGGGGGGATTCATTCTTGCCTACTATAAAGAATGCTGCTATGAACATTCTTGCATAAGTCATTGCTTGCTATAAATTTTAACCATGTGGTGTTACACAAAAATTTTTAATATTGCAGAGAATCAGTTAAATGGCATGTGCAAGCCATCTTACAAAAAAGAGCAACATACTATGTGTACACGGATATGTGCACTGAACGATTTTATTCTGTTAAATAATTAAATAAGTACATAAAAAAGATTAGAAGGCAGAAAGCTAAAATGTTAACAGTGTTGTCTCTGGGTGATGGGATGATGGATAATTTATGTGTTTGTAGGCTTTTCTGTATTTCACTGAATTTTCTACTGTGAATATAAATTACTTTTGTAATCGCAAGAAAGCACACTGTTATTAGAAGAAGAAAAAAAGAATCCTTCCTATTCCATTTCCCCAGGGTCTTCACTTCTCTCTCTCAGAAAGCTTTCCTCACGGTCACCCACCAATGGGAGGAGGGAAAGTCACTGCCCGCCTCTCCTCTGTATGATGCTGGTCACGGCATCCGGAAACTGCAGATCCCCAATAAATACCAATCAATTGTGGAGACCTCCAGATCGGTCTCCATAGCAACCTGACAAGGGCATGATACCATAACGCGCCTTGCCCCAGCATGGAGATGGCCCAGCAGGCAGAATGTTGGTTCCATGCAGGCCACGGTGGCTGGAGGACCAAGGTGTTTCGCTGTGTGGCAATGAGGTTAGGCCTCCCACGGCTCAGAGACTGACAGATCCCTCCAGGATAGAACATTTAAAATCTCAACTGATAGTTGCGATTGTGGGGTTCCCTGCACTGCTGCCTCTATTTTTCTATCTGCAGGCAGTCCCCATACTTCCGTACTATTTAAGAACTAGGTATTTTTCCTCAGTGTTTAGCTCTTACATCATTTATCAAATGGCTTCTGAACTATTCACTTATCTGCCCCAGATCCATCCCTCCCATTGAAAAGATTGGGGACAAGAGAAGAATGAGAAGTCCCTCTCTCATATGTCCAAAAATTTACAAGTTATAAATCAAGCTAACACACTGTTAAATAAGAGATGTCCTATCTTCCTATGCTGGTAAATACGTGCTCAGAATCATCTAAAGTCACACCCGGCAGGCGCAGGCTCTTCCAGGGTGTGAGTCCAAACATACAGTGTAAGAGATTTGCTCCCTCGCTCACTCCCCTTCTCCCCAACTTGTTGTGTTCCCACAGCAAGGGGCTGTCATTTATGGATATTTGCACACTTAGCCTGCAGCTACCCCGTCCTCATACCTCTGCTATCCCCAGACAGTGGTTCCTTGGTCACTTCTAGGGCTTAGTGGTACTTCCTCCTACAGCCCACCCCGAGGAGAATGGTTGAGCAGAGAGGCCTGCACCTGTTCCAGAGAGACTGTATACCAAGAGCTGTTTGTTGTCTCACGAGTACCATAGTTGGTAGTCCAAGGACTTCCTGTCGTGTTAAGATACCAATTTGATGGCTCAATTGGTCTTTACACTTTTCTCGGTTTTAATTTCAAATGAGGTGAGTACGAATAGGATGTAACAGACTGGAATATAAGTTCCTTGGTGCATGAACAATTTTTAAGACCATAACAGGGACATAAGATCACTGTCCTAGATCAATGCTGTTCATCAAACTTCTCCATCATGGAAAGTAGGGAGAGGAGGGAAAACATTTGGAAGACCTTTCTGTGAGGTAGAGTAAGTTACTGAGTATAAAAATAAGTACATTTTCAGAGTTTTATAACAGGCATGTCACTGTGACATTTTAACTGCAAAATGTTCTCTAGGTTCTTCAAGGTGGAAAAAATAAAACAGGTCGAGGAAAAAAGTAGAAGTGTTGATATCTTCAATAAAAGCAGTATATCCTGCATAGTGGGTGGCTTGTCTGGAGGTTTACCTGTGATCTTATGTGCACTCTGACCCACCGTGTTTCACTACACCTAAATGGCGCACAAGCTGGCCTCATCTAGTCCCATCCCCAAGCATGCCAAAGGTAGGCAAACTAATTAGTAGGACAGTGGCCAAGAGCACATCTGCATCATTTGCAAAGAGAGAAGAGAGGGCCAGTGACGCTTGTAGTTTTCATTCTAACTGCATTTAGGGGATTATCAGTGGGTTTCAATTGTCCATGCTACCAAACCAGGATATGATTATCATCAGGAAGCTTTTTATTTTTACATCCAAAAAAAAAAAAACCACTGACCAAATTAAACAGGTGAAAAACCTCACTCCCTCCAACTGGACCACCAATCCTTCAACCACTTTGATGTATCTTTTAAAAATTCTTCACATCTTTCATTTCCTCCTTAGAGAACATAGACTCTGCCCCCACTATCAAATACCAAGATGTTTTGAGCATGTGGCGTTCTCTGCCTTCCCAGCATGCCTGGTAGAGGAACAGGAACGTCTCTCCATCTTTTAGAAAAAGCAATGGAGAAAAGAAGTTTACCTTTCTAGGTCTACATGGCCAATGAATGCCTTGTCCAAACCAAGTGACTTCCCACCCATCCTGGAGCAGGGCTCCCCTTCTGCTCTTTTCCCTACTTGAGGGAGCCCAGGCTGGAAGCTGAGAGACGCAGACAGAAGTGTTGGGAAACAAGCTGTAGCTCCTTTGAGGGGAAGATACCCTTAATTTTTTCAACAGTCACTTTTAGAAATTGCCTTTTCCAGCCTACCTGCATACCACAGGACGCAGATTCCCTCCATTAGCATAACAGCAATAACAATAATAAAAATAAGCTCAGGGAGAGTTCAATAGCATGTCAACAAGAGAAGAAGCTTTATCAGTCCAAGACTAGGCAGATACATAACAGAACTTAAGCCATCTTCATAATTCCGGGCCCTTCTCTACAACCCGCTTCCATCTCCCATGCTATAAATAATTCAGGGCTTCCTTTCTTCTTAAATATCACAAAACCAAGTCAGAATCTTTATGTGAAGGAGTCTGCTGTGTCCCTCTCTCCCTCCTCCACTCCCTCCCTTGCCAGCCCAGGCAACTCCCTGGAGAATGACCCCTCAAGCTTTAACATTTATTCTTTGACATTTCAGACTATTTGTTAGGCAGAGCTGCCTTCTTGAGATCAAAGTCAGAAAATCTCACCAAGAGCTCCCGCTTGGCCCTGTCCAACTGTGACAGAGGGTCTATTAACCCCCAAGCCTCTGCCTCCTTCTTCACCCAGAGAATCCACCAATCCCCACCCAAAGGGCAGCACGCCTTTCCCTTTCCCACCTGATGGCCAGCAGATTCAGCAGAGAGAGAAGATCCCAAGTACCCTAAGATGTCCCCCACCAACAGACAATGGTGGCTAGTGGGGACACAATACCTGGGGCATCTCTCCAGGTAGGGTATTTTACATGAGGGTCAGCAAGTCTTTCACCAGGTTCTCAACCGAATGTGAAACAAGGAAAGGTAACTTACCCCAAGTCATTTTGCCAGTGGCAGTTCTGAGACAGGGGTCCGGGTCTTCATGTCTGTGTGCTACCACTAGATGACAACACCTCCACCAGCCTGGGAGGTGACTGGGTTTAGCGCTGAAGTCTCAGCCTCCTACATGAAAGGACTTACCATTTTCGTCTGAAATACCACAGTGGAAATCTCCTGCTCCTCACAAGAGTCACTACTGATCATCGCCCAGATTCTTTTATGATGCTATGGAGAGGGCAGGAGCAAGACTAAGCCTACAGTGGAGTACAGATGCCAGTCACAATTGTTGCTTGTAATAAAAAAAGGGGGGCAGCTGATAAGCACACTGATAAATTCTTTTTTTCTCTCTACTTAAGAGTGAACACAGAGCCTTCACACTAAGCTATGAGCTATGTGCCCAGCCCATTTTTAATACGTCATCAAGTCTCCAAGGCTGGGCTTGAACTAGCAATCCTCCTACCTCAGCCTCCCAGCGCACTGGGATTACAGGCCTTTACCTCCAGACCCAGCCGTTCTTCTTTAAAAGATCTGGCCACACAATAACTAGTGTTTCCTAACATGCATGTCCTGAGACTTTTAATAGGTGATCAATGATTAATGCTCCATCTTCAGTTCAATTTGGAAAGTAACAGAATAACCTTATGGTTTATTTACACCAGGGCGTTGGTAATATCTAATGCAAACTGTGAATCCGTAAGAGCAGGTGATCCCATGTACCATTCTCCTACATTATGTGATAGACATCTAGCATCTTTTGTACACTAAAGAACAGAAGAGCACTTGACCTTCACCTCAGTTATCTAATCACTGAAGTAAGGAAACCAAAAGGGTTTTCCTGAAACTTGGGGATTTGCAATTAAGAAAGAAACATATTTCTGTAAGCTCTGCCCAGAAATCTGATTCATGTGGGATAACATTTGGTCAAGTGGTTGACCCAATAAAATTATTAGGATAGCTAACATCACTATCTTGAAAAGTCACAGTGGGGTTATTCTAGTTTTCTCAATGACAAGGTTGGCCATTTGACATTAGAGGCCCTACGCTTGAGATGGTAGCAAGAAATGCCCAATGGACAGCCATTAAGACAGAATGGTCTGTGAGTCATTTAAATGTGGGATTTAAATATGGAATTTAAATTCTCCCTAGAAGGACATTCTCAAAATATGCTTTATATTGGTGGCATCTCCCCTGCTGCCCACTGACTGTGGGAATGAACAGACTCAAGCTCCCCCTGACCGACTCTGCATCTGGCTGCCTGAGGAGCAAAAGATCTGTGTTCATGGGCATGGTCCTCAGATGGGAGCAACCAGAGAGAATCACAGGTCCTAGGTTTGTCCTCTTGGTCTGGTTGAGTTTCCAGAGACTAATATCCATGACAATAATTTCTTTAGGACTTTTGGATTATTATTATTATTATTATTATTATTATTATTATTATTGCAAAACCTGATGGTCTTTATTTCTCAGCGGTCCTGTGTCCTGGGGTCACAGAAAGGTGACAAAAGCCAGCTCACTCATGGGGCATCTCCACACCCCCGGTCAACCTCACCCAGGACGCCTCCAATAGAGGCACATATGTGGTTGGCCCACGGCTCACAGACTTTAGGGCACAGGCTTTGCTGTAGCAAGAACTTTGGCAACTGGAAGGGCAGACCTTGGAGTTGCTGAGAAAGATGGAAACTGAGGGAGCTTCTGTAGGCTCACGAGTCTTCCGTCAGGGAGGCTGGGCTCTTTTAGCTTCCAACCCAAGAACGCTCCATGCCACATCCTGCTGACACCCTTGAAAAACTGGCTGAATGAAGTAAATATTTCCTGAGGCCTGTGCAGTTTGTAAGGACCATGCTTCACCTGTCTAAGGACACATGTGGTTCTTCCTCCTGGCCCTAACATTCTCTTTCCTGGACAAGACGTCCTACGGGTTGAGATTTCATGACCTTCAGTCAAAGGCTGCTGTTGACCTTGTATAGTAAAGACCATCATGATGCACACAGGGACCCAAAGTTATCAAGAGCTGCAGAGTAAGAAAGGAGGTGGCATTTCAGAATTCTGCAAAAGAATTACCACCAGGCCGTATCTGATAACGGTGTAGCCACTTTACCATTTACTAGGATAGGTTTGTGTTCTTCTCACTGTAGACTAAACTTAGGATCAAGAAAGGGAAGGATGTGTCTTTTCAAGGGAAATAGCGCCTGGCTTCACCTTGCTGCCATGGTAAGAGAGCAGCCAGATGGAAGAAACGTAGGGGAGGGGAGCCACAATGACAGGTTCGTTGCCATTATTATCTACCGAGACCTCCAGTGTTACTTACCATCGTCAAAGTGGTGGTGTTTTCCGAACTTACATGATGTTCCCTCAAACAGTGATGAATCCTGACATGCATAGTTTGAACAGCCATAATGCCCTCAAAACCCTCCCTATAGATGGGAGGGGCATTCTGACCACTCCACCTCCTCTCGACTCCTGACATGACTAGATTTTTCCCCTAGGGGATGAAATGAGAACCACTCAACGGTTTGAACAGTCAGAAAAGCCAAGCTCTGCTCCTTCAGGCAAATCAAAGTCAAGTTTACCCACACCACAGAGGCCTTTTTGGCAGAGGGTTATCCAGAGAAGTCCTATACCCCCAGTTTTATAGGCATGAAAATCTCACCGGAACTCTCTGGTGCATCTTTCTCCAGCTCTGGCTATTCTCTGGGAGCTGGAGATCCTGTCCTTCTACCCCAGAGAGTTCTAAGTTCTTTCACAAATAAGACGTACAGGGACCTGGGCTGGTGGCTTTTAACATGGAACCTGAGCCACCAGCACCCTCGATATCTCTGTAGAATCTCTGTAGAGATCCCTGAAGAGACCCCCCCCCTGCCTTTTTTTTCTCCCTCCCCTCTCAAGAAACAAACAAAGGCTTCGCCCAATATCTTTCTCACTCTTCCCATTCCCCTTCTCTCCACCTAGGAAGCTGCAGCACATTGGAGCAAGGCCTTCTGTTATGATTTAAATGTGAACCCAATGTCAAGTGTTAGCAGGTTATTGGATCATCAGGGTGCAGTGGACTAATCCATGATGACCCAGTGTGCTGTTAGATGGTGGGGCCTGGTTGGAGAGATGGGCGAGTGGGGGTGTGACTTCCGGAAGCATAAATCTCCATCCCTAGCTCTTCCTTTCTCTTTCTGCTTCCTGGCCACAATGGGATAGGTGGTTTCCTCCACCATACCCTTCCACTAGTGCCTTTTCTGCCTTGAAGCCAGTGTGCATGGACTGAGACCTCTGAACTACGAGCTACAGTGAGCCTCTCCTCTTACACTGTGGATGTTGGGTATTATGTCTAGCAACCAGTAAGCGGTTCAGACACCTTCACATCTAACTGAAAGTGAGAGCAACGGCAAGGAAGATCAAGCCCTCTCAGACACAGGCACGGGTGTTTCCAGAAGAAAACTGTCAGATGGGAAGGACCAAAATGCAGAGAGTTCATAGGCTTTATGCATGCAGAAATCTCCCCGCTCAAATCACCCTTTAAGGGCAAAGTAAAGAGTCAAGTCACTTGACCAAAGTATTATCCATGGAGTTGAAGAAACTGAATTAAAAATCCTACCCAAACAGGCCTCAGAATCCCCATGACAGTCAAAACCACCTCCAGCAGCAGAGAAGGGAGCTTGTCTTCTGCTAGTATTTCTCCCACAACTTACGTCTGAGTTTAAGTAGAATTAAAGAGGGAGTCTTTTGTGTCTTTGGAAATACATTGTCAAATCTGGACTGTAGTTCTCCTGGGAGGTAGAAAGAGCAGAGGTGGTAGCAGCAGGATTTCTAGAGGAAATGCAGAACCAGATCGATGGGAAGTCACTCCAGATGGCAAGCAGCTTCGCGCAATTTCCAGCATTCTAGCAGTAAGGAGCAGGGAAAGGGTGGTAGAGGCAGAGCTGGGACAGGGAGAGGGGAAACTTACGGCCCTTGCTGGACAGCCCAGACGCCAACCAGGCTATCCCACATGGTTTCTCACTCTCTTTGTCCCCTGCACTGTCACACTGAACATTTTTCTCTTGGTCCTTTCCAGAGAAGCCTGTGAGCAGCCAGCCCACGCCTCTATCCACTCTTCCTGCCCCTCCTTCCTGTCACGCCCTTCGCTTCCTATTTTCAGAATCACACTGGCAGCAGTGTGCACATCCAGCCTGAGTGCCGGCGTCAGCAAACACTGAAGGACGAAGGCTCTGACTCTGCCTAATCCCTGCCTGGTTAGGCTCAGAAAGCTCCACAACGGTCTGTCCTGCATTGATCTGCCCACCCGAATCCTCCAGGCGGCACTGAGCTCCCCCTCTCCACCCCACTACCGTGTCTGAGCCTCTGGATCCTTTGCTCGAGCTCACCTTCGACCCGAGGCAAGTGGCTGAGTCAGAGGAGGTGCTGCAGCCTAGGACTACGCTGCCTTCGCACGTGTGGCTGCAGAGGTGGAGGCGAGGGTGTGGCAGCAGAAAGCCATTCCCACACCAGAGGGTGAGGGATGTGCTGCTGGAGGCCAGCTTCTTAGCTTCCCAACTGAACCTTCTTAGTGTCTGGCCTTCGCATGTTAAATAAGCGTCCATAGTCAGGTAAGGATCTTTCTTCGACTGCTTCCTGTGTGCAGCTACTCACACTTGCCTCATTGTTTGATTGTTCTCCTCCAACAATGTCAAAGTCTCTCAGTGTCGAAGATGCCATCACTAAGAAATCTCACTCACTACAAAACAGGTGTTCAGTCTAAAATCCAGGATCACCAGGATCACCAGCATCCAGCATCACCAAGAACTAATGAGTGAGGAAAGAGCACTAGGAGAATTCCTTTCTAAACTTTCTTTTTTTAGACAGCCTTTTCTAGATCAGTGGTGGTGCAGGCCTGAAGTCCCAGCACTAGGAAGGCCGAGGAAAGAGGATCACTAGTTTAAGGCCGTCCTGGGCTACTCAGTGAGATCAAGTGTAGCCTGAGTTACATAGTGTTCTTCAAGTTAACCTGTCTCAACAATAGCAAAATCTAGAATCACTAAAATGGCCCTGCTCGGCTGATTTAGGAAGTTTAGGATAGTACTTTGACTCAAATCCCCTTAAACATTTTCTCTGTCTTGGGAGAAGAGATTGGGCTCTGACTGTGGAGCCTCTGAGCCTCTGAGATGTGTTGCATCAACAGGCAGCAGAGTGACCGAGGACAGTGCAGAGCAATCAGACACCACGTTCAGTTCCAGTCCAGCTAGTCACAGCTAGAAAAGCCCGACCTCGCAACTGAAAGTTTCTGAGCCTCAGCTGTCTCGTGGGTAGGATGTGCCTGGTTCTACTGCTTCCTAAATGACACAAAATGATCAGTGCTTTTTTTGGTAGCTCTCAAGATTGAACCCAGGGTATGTACATTAAGTTGCATCCCCAGCCCCTACCCAACTCCCCACCCCCCACCCCATTTTAAATTATCGTTATTTTGAGATAGGGTCTTGTTAAGTCACTGAGTTTGTCTGGCCAAGCTCACACTTGACAGTCTCCTGCCTCAGCCTCCAGGAGTGCTGGGATTACAGATCTGCACCAACCTTCCATGCTACCATTACTATAAATGGTCTATGATGAAACCCATTTTTAAGAGTTCAGCAACCAGTTCCAGGACCTGGCCCCTTGACACTAATGACACATGGCCTCTCCGGGGCATGTCCCTGGGAACGCACTGTCCTGGAATAAGAATGCAATCGATTGCTCCTTCTCCAAGTTTCACAACCAGTATCCCTTAACCAGCCTGCAGCAAGAAGTCCAGAAAGCACCTGGCAAGCACAGGGTATGTCATCTGTGAACCTTTATAGCAAAAGCCTGGAGGACCAAAACATAAGCTCAAGTCCAAGAAGGCTGCTGTGAGATCCTGTTGGTGAGATTCAAACCCAGAAGGTCAGGGAGCTGCACTTTTGCAGCCTGGTGCCAGTCCCAGCTGGCATCCATCCTTCCTAGGCTGAGTTCCTCTTCGCATATGCCCCACAACAGTTCTCATGCTCGAGATATCTAATGGGGGAAACATGCCATGGTGACTCAATACCCAGCAGGAAACCAAGGAAAGCAGAGACTCAGTGTCCTTTCTCCAAAGGCCACCCTTTCCTCATTCTGCCCAGCACCTTTCTCCAGCTTCCCTGTCATCTGCCATAGGGTCTTCAGACCTCACTCAGCCGTACCTCACACCTTATAGATAAGACAGAAGTCGCCATATACACCTTCTCTCTCATCTCCCAAATCTCTCAACAACCACAGTGCCCCATCTCTAACTCTTCTCCCTGGTACAAAAGAAGAATTCTCCCTGCACCTGGCAAATCTGGAGCCCTCCTCTGAGCTGGGATGTCTTTCCCTCCCACCTCCCGGGGGTGATGTCTACCCATAAACTCTTCCCCTTTTTCCCTTGAGCTGATGCACCCCCCCCCCCCCACCATGACCCCAAGGACAGTCTCAACCCTCGGATGTCCCTGTTCCAATTCTAACTCCCTGGAGTCACGGGAACAGCCAAATGAAGGGCTGGGACACACCCCACGCTCCCCTCTAGCCTCTAATCCCAGGGCCACTTCAGAGGTCAGGTGCTTTCATTTCCAGACTAGACGTAAATAGAAGAGAAAGTAACTGAGGGCAGGCAGAAAGGACTAGCCTAGCTGGGCCAGCTACCTGTTGGACCCCCTCTGTGAGCACACTCACGTGACTTGTCTTGCTTGTACTTTATTTTCTGAAGGAGCAAACCCACCTGGCATCCTTCCTCTCATCCCTCATTCTCTGCTTTTACTTCCTGCCTCCTGCACACAGTGTCCCTTTCTCCTAAAAGTAAGCGTAAGTTACAGAAGTCATTTCAACCACTGAGGGTGCATCAGAGGCCATGGCCCAAGGACAGACAGATGCCTGCTCATCTCAGCCTCTGACTCTTAGTAGGATCCCAACATTGTTTGGCCTGCTCACATGAGATCTGTCATTGACAGCTGTTCCCACATGAGCGAGAGACAGAGACAGAGAGAGAGAGAGAGAGAGAGAGAGAGAGAGAGACAGAGAGAGACAGAGAGAGAGAGACAGACAGAGAGACAGAGACAGAGAGAGAAAGAGAGAGAGAGAGAGGTGTCTGAATGATCAGGAGATTGATCTGTAATCTCAGAGCCCCTTCTTTCTGTAGGTAACGTCACACCCCAAAGACTCACTGGAAGATACAAAGATATTCCATCCTCCTGAAGAAGTCTGACTTGCTGGTCCAGCAAAGATGATCCTGCATCCCAGCTCTCAGACCCTTTCACATATCAGCTCTTAAGAGATGATATCCTCACATCTTAGCTGTTCAGGTCACAAAAAAGTCTCCTAGGTACCAAGAGAGTGAGAATTGCAGCAGCCCTAGTAGTGCCTACCGGAGTCAGGTTTGAATTTTGCTCCTGATCCTTCTGCTGTTTGACCCTGGATGAACCATTCAGGTTCTCTAAGCCTCTGCTTCCTTCTCAGTGAGATGAGGAAGCACCTCACTATATGGACCTGACCTATCCGGTCCCAGTGAAAGCAACCGGAAGAACTGATTACAAATACTTCTGCAAAAAAGAACTAAACTAAGAAGCTCTTTTGACAAGTAGTAATAAACCAGGATAGAAAAGTGTGGGCAGCCTGGAATATCTTTACCTTTAATATTCTTTGCAAAATTCCCAAATAAGAGATCTGATCCAGTCATTTCATTAGAAAATAAAGTGTTTATTAAGAAACTATACACTGAACACTCCTATAAGTCTCTGTGGAAACACAACGCCCCATTGTCATAGCACAAGGTGAGAAAAATGGCAGAATAAAAGATGCTGGGATGGATGGAGCCTGGGAGGCTGGAAATGAGGTAATGATTTACAATAATTAAAAAACATCATCCTCAAGCTTACTCCTTAAAGCCACACTCAGGAGGGAGGAGGCCTTGGGCCCAGGGTGGGGGGTGATGGGGAAGAGTCTGGCCTGGATCCAGGGGAGCAGGATGAGGGAGCTGGGCAGGCCTGGGGAAACACGAATCCCCAGGTGGTGCTCTGGAAACCAAGGGACCTGGGAGGCCACCTCAGATACTGGGCAAGGACTTGGAAAGCTTTGTGGTTTCAAGCCCCATAGAGTCATTGGCAGAATCAGGCTGGGAACGTGACATGAACCACCATCCACAGGAGCCAGGGAGAAATATCCCTCAAATAGGATTCTCAACTCCCAGCCAAACTTGTCAAAGGCATAGGCTCAACTCTCTACTGCTCTGCGACAGCACCCCAAACACACTATGTGTTAGCACAGCCACAATTCTGTCCCAAGAGCTGCCCCTGAGGTGCTCCCTGGTCCTTGTTTCTCACCCCCAAGTGATAGCCAAGGTAAACCTTCACACAATAGGGACCACCCCCAACCCCAACCCGTGGTTTTGAGAAGAATTGGGCCAAGCCCAGTTGGCTAATGTGTCAGCAAATTGGAAAGCGTTCCAGGCCCTGCAAATGTACCTTTCCTATCAAGCAAGGGAAAGTCATCCCCTCTTCTCCCCCATGGGTCAAGTTAAAAGTGGGGGGAAACAAAGCCCCTCTTTGGGAGAGGGTGGCTATGGAGTAAAGCATGAGTCAGAGCAAGCAAAGTAAACACACAGATTGACCAGAGAACAGGAGGACACTTCCACTGGTGCCATGAGAGGGGCTGCAGGAGGCCAATTTTTACTTCTCTTCCCCTTCAGTTCATCTTGACCTTGATGTGGTGATTCCACTGGGTTCCAAAAGTTCTCAGAATCAAGAGTAAATGGAAGTGGGGAAAGAGAACCAGTCCTGGGATCATGGACTAGCAGGGAGGGCCTTGTTCCCTGATTCCCTTAGTCCCTTGAGGTCCTGGGAGGATGGCCAATTCACAGGCAAAACCTCCTGCAGCCAAAGCTTGTCAGAACTGTGGCTCTAGGGGCCAGGGAAGAACCTGGAGAAACGCTCTTTCGAAAGAGTTTTCTAACATCGCACCACTGGGAGCCATTCCAGAGAGAAGAGGAAGGCAGGGCAAGTGTGTCCAAAAAAAAAAAAGGTATGACTTTCTCCAAAACAAAAACAAAAAACAAAAACACAAAGGATTGGTTTCCATTCTTCCCTCTGAGACCTAAGCTGGTTTCAGTGCTCAGACCTGGACCCCCTCCTCTTACCGCGCCGTCTCCACCTCTGCTTAGCTGCTCTCTGTGACTCTTCCCCACTGGAGGTTGCATGGCGACGAGATCACTATAAGAGGACAGCACGGGATCCTAGGGAGAGCCAGGGAGACCCCACGCTTCTGAGCACAGCTGGACTTCATCAGGCTTTCTTGTGGTGCTTGGGTTGTTTTTTGTAAAGCAAGAGAATGGCTAGTGGGTTTGAAAGGTGGCTCCTGGCGCACAGGTGCATCATTCTCTTTATTGGCGCTAAAGATGGTGGCAGGAGCTGCCTCGGAGGCCGGACCAAAAGGAGCACAGTGATGACTGGAGGGAAGGGGCAGCCCTGCCAGTGGTGGATGGGGGGAAAGCCCGTCTCGATGGTGTTAGACGGTGCGGGGAGGGCACCAGTGGCTCATGCAGTTTACTTAGCATCCCCGGATCCAAAGAGAACAACGCCTAGAGCTTCCAACCTCTCAGAGGGCCCAGCCTACCAAGGTGACATCAAAAGAAGGAGGCTTAAAAGGAGTTTTTAAAAGCCATGACGTCCTTTGCTGAAATAAACATTGACATCCTCAACATAGATGCCATGGTTAAGAGGCTTGGAATGTCCGGGAAGGCTTATTGGATTCAACATAATTTCTCTGAAACCTATAAAAAAACAAAAAGAAAAAAAACAGAAAACAGAAAAAAGCAAAATAAAGTAAAAAACCAAAACCCCAAAGAAGGTCAAAACTAAGAGGGGAAACAGAGAGGGAGTGTAAAAGGGGGAAAAACTAGAGATTGACAGGTACAGATACATATTGGAAATAGTCAAATAAATTGCCAGCAAAAGGGAAGGATCGGGGGTATAAAGAGGGGCGGGGGTAACTTAAAGCCAAGCGTGGTCAGAAAAACCAGAAACGCTCCGTCTCGCTGCGGCCTCCACTAAGCAGAGTAAGGGAAGGGAGCGTGACATTTGGAGCTTGGCCCCAGGCTCACTCTGGTGGAACGGGAGGATCAGGCTCAGCTAAGGAGCTCTTGGGCTAGCCCCACCTTTCTAGAAAGGGGACCCCAGTGAGGAGGGGGGAGAAGATGTGTGCACACGCTGGGGTCTCTAGAGAAGTGGCCCCAACCTTTCTGACAGCAGGGATCAGTTTCATGGAAAATATTGTTTCCCCTGACAGGGGAGGAGAGTGATTTTAGGGTGATTCAATTGCATTACATTTATTGTGCACTTGGTTTCTATTATCATTGTATATGAGTTGCATAATTATTTCATTATCTATTTCACTGCAACAGGCCACAAGCTGATATTAGTCAGTGGCCAGGGTAAGGGAAGCCTGTACAAGAGGATAGGGAGGGGACACTGTGGTGTCTCAGAACCCTCAGTTTTTAGGAACTCCAGAGTGGCATTTCTCATTCTAGCAGCTGGTGTTTCTAGACCACAGCAGGGGGTGGGCCACTGTCCTCACAAGCCTACAAGATCCTTCCCATTGCTTTCCCCCCTCACTCCCACAGGTCTATGGAAAGGTTAGGAGACGGCAGCTAAGGTCTCAGCCTTCGCATAACTCTAAACCTGGTGGGGCATAGACCAGCCACAGGCCGCCTGGAGCAAAGAGAACTTCCATGACAGCTCAGTTTCTTTCTGGTTGGGACCTAATTCAGGGACCGGATTAGGATGTCCAGATGTGGGTGTTCTTAATCAAATCTCCAGGAAGAGGTTGTTTAATCCACTCCAGATCTTAAAAGTATATGTAAAGAATGTGTATATCTGTGTATGTGTGTGTGTGTATGCCTGAAGACATGCACATATGTACACATGTCACACATGTAGGCAAGTGAGCAAAGCAAGCTATCTTTTCATCAAGGCTACATGCATGTGGGGGGTGTAATTGGTCACTGGGCACTAGGGACATATATGACAGGCAACGCTAGGACAGAATTCAATTGCACTGAGATTTTCTCCTTGTTCTGCCCAGGACATATTATGATATGCGTAGTGTTCCTGGTTTGGGTGTTGAGATCCTTCTTTGTGCAGGGAGTGGGGTCAGATGTGTGAGGAGAGAGGAAAGTTTCTTTATCTGGGACATTGTAGAGGGAAGCTCAGTTTCAAAGTAGCTTCTCTGTGCTGACCCCAGCAAGGGCTCTCTGGGGTATGACAGAGAAGGGAAGAAAGGTAATGAGCTGTGATAACACTGTCTTTCTCCAGGCCATGGTCCCTTTCTTTCTTCTCCCACATCTTTCTTCTAGGCCCTATGCAGTGTCCTCTAATGTAAGAGAGTCCTGTAACCTAGAGAACTAGAGTGCCATACCCACACTGGACATCAAGTCATATCCTAGTCCTCTGAGACATATGGAGGGTTCATGAGTCTTTGGGTCTTATGAATCAAAATTTGGTGGAGGGAGGGATCTTTACTGCATATAAACATGTCAAAGGAGGTAACTCACCATGTGACCTTGGGTAAGACACATCCCCACTCTGGACCTCAGGTTCCTCATATATATAGTGAGTTGATGGGACTAGATGATCTCTATTGTCCTTCATGTTTAATATCCCATGATTGTCTATATTTGAAAAGACCCCTGGCAGAAGAGGCAGACATGGGGAATTAATGGTCAGTATTGAGCCCCAGGTGCAAAAATTGTGAGGAAGTATTCTTGCTACGGCCACAATGCCAGAAACAGAAACCCAGCGCTCCCAGCTCCTGTCCTCACACAGTTTTTCCTATAGGGTCAGCTCATTTATTCTATGCCCGCATTATCTTCCGAGTCTCCCACAGTGGCATTACAGAGCTGGTACCACCTGGAGTCAAGGAAGAAAGATTTGCCATCACCACTCTGCTGTATCTTAGCCAATCCTTTTCCTAGCGTGCTTGCCTTTGCTTACCACCTTGGGCCAAAATGTCCTAAAAGTGCGCCCCATTTTTTTTTGCCATTCTAAGGGCCATTCTTGGGCCTGGAAGAAAGATATTTATGGACTGAGAGATGATCCCGGTGGATCTCAGACCCTCTTTCTGGCTCCTTCTCTCCCAAGGAGAAACTCGGCTGATTTCTAAGAGGAAAGTGATATGATGAGCGATGAGGGAGATGGGGTGAGAGGTGGGTCCTTGAGATCTTTCTGGCCTTTGTTAGGGCATCTACCTTAGAAAAACAAATTCTGTTATTTCACTGGAGACCTGAGAGTCACAACCGCTGTGGAAGAGATATGATTCTAGCTTCTGAGAGAAGTCTCCTGTGGAGATTCCTGTGTATCCATGAGCTCGGGAAGGCCTCATGTTTAGCCCACTAAAGGCCAGGGCCAAGCCCGCCTGAGTCTCTGCCAAGGTCCCAGAAGCTGCCTTTGTGTACATGAGCCTTTTCCCATAAGAGCCAGGACCTGAAGTTTGTTTTCTCTGGAACTCTTTCCCAGGTGGAGCCTTTCCAAGATTCTAAACGCTAAAGCTTGATAGCATGAAAGGCACTGCTCCAAAATCCTCCATTTCTCCCCCTGTTCCTCAGTACAGCCCGAAGCAGGAAGGAACCGGCATATGCAGGAGTGGAGACAACAGGACTACAATAGACATCAGGAAAGGGGTAAACAGGAAGAGAGAAAGCCAAAGAGGCTAACATGCCTTCGAAGAAAGCCTTGCCCGCTAGGGGGCCCAGTGGCCCCAAAGTCTAACCTTTTCCTCTGTCAACACCTTTCCCCAAAGTCATCCAGCATAGAGGTACTTGTAAGACTTCCGTAGTTCAGAACAGTGCCTGGTCTTCAAGGATTGTCTAAATGTACACGTCCAGGGAAGCAGGCTCTAAGACCTTCTCAGGGAAAGAAGGGGATTTGTAAAGAAAAAGGTTAGGGGAGACGGGATAGCAAGAGGCCACGGAACTGAATGGTGTATTTTTGACCCAATCCCATGAAGCCAAGAGCAGGTTAAATATTCAGAGGCAAGGCCCCTGTGCTCACTGCAAGGAAGGAGCAGTTCCTAGAGCGGTACAACATAAAAGGAGCCTGAGAATTTCAGACTTCCGTGCTTTTCTGACAATTGTGGAGATGCCCACCTTGTCTCCTGTACCCCAGCTGTGGGTGTCTGGAGCGGTCAGCGTTCCTGCGCCTGCCCAGCAGCAGGAGTGCCCCCTAATCTTCTGCCTACCTTCTCTTCACCTGGCTTGAGGCTCTTCCCTTCCGTGATCTGACATGATGATTTGATTACTTAACTCCACAGGGGGATTTACGTTATGGTCTTGATAAAAGGCCCAATACTAAACAGAGTTCTACTGAAATATTTTCAGATGCTCTCTCTTCCAGTGTGTCACCTTCAAGTAAGTTGTGATATCACAGTAACGTTTAGCACTTCTACTGGGCTGGCTCTGAAAATGTACTTTATACGCCAGAGTGGGCTGATTCGTTCTGGAATCATGGTGCTGAGGTCATGGGTGGCTTATTAACAGGGAACCAGAAGCACAGGGCAATTCGGGCAGGAGGGGTAGCTCTCCTTGGTATGTTGTTCTCACCCACCTCTCCTCTGCTTTCCCAAGTGCTCAGAAGAGGGCAAATGTACCCGAACCATGCTGCAGGCTCTGGATGAAGAGGGGAGCCCCAGGCAACTCCAGCTCTAATGATCCTACCACAAGATATGATCACTCTAAAATCCCAAGATCCATGTAAATTAACGGCAGTGCCACACACTGCCTACAGTTATTCACTATACCCTATTATCTTCAAATGTTTGATAGTATTAACTCCATTTTGCAAGTGGAAAAAACAAAGTCTCAATCATAAAAAAAAAAACAAGGTAATTTTGTGACAGTCTGAATTTGAACCAAACGCTTCACAACTCCAAAGCCCTTGCAATGAACTACTCTGCAATTTGGTCCTAATTTTTGGAAACCAACATTCAGAAAGTGGCAGTGGCAGGAGGTGAAGGCGGTGGCGGTGGGGAAGTTCTCTCAGGGAAACAGAGCTGGGAGCCCAGCTCCTTCAGCCAGCCTTGAAAAGAGGGCTGGAGGTTTCCATCCTCACCAAAAGCTTCCCAGTGCACCATGACACTCCTGCCTCCAGCTGAGCCCAGTCCAGCTCTGTCTCTGGGTGCTTCACTTTCTGCACTCTCTGGCCTGCAGCACCCGCCCCTCACAATAATGCTCGCCATGAACAGGGACCTTCCAAGGAGGGTATCCCAAACTTCACCTAGACACTGGCTTCAATTCGTTATTACTTGTGGGAGTCCAGTCTAGGAAGGATGGCAAATACTGCCTTGCGAACAGGAGGGAGCCACAACTGTAGAACAGAGAAACAGAAACAGACGCCCCACAGAAAGGGTGTGGGACGTCTGAGAAGACCCACCCCAGAAGCCAGGCAGGGTGCCCAGAGGGGCTTCCTCTCCAGCAGCATTTCCTGGGCCACTGTGTGAGCAGGAGTGGACAGAAAGAGGAGGAAATGCTCCCCAGTACAAGCGTTTTCTGCCTGTGTGGTGGTCGCTTCAGAGTCATGGAAATTGGGTCACCACGAAGTGCTACAGGTTTCTGGGATGTAGTTGTGATTTCTTTGTTCTGTACCATTGTGTGAAGTTCGCTCTTTTGAACCTAGGTTCTTTCTTCTCCTGCTATCAGATTCAACAGCCTGGCTCCTCAAGTGGGTGGGCCCCACATTTTGAGCCATATATGACCCTAATACCTCTCTCTCTCTCTCTCTCTCTCTCCCTCCCTCCCTCCCTCTTCATCTCTCTTAGCACAAGTGTGTTTTTTTTTCTCTTTGATTTTTTTACTTAGTTACCAACTCTTAACATCTGGAAGGTTTCACATTTAGAATAGCCCCGTTTCTATCTTCTCTTGAAAATCTAAGAGTTCTGGCAATGCTGAGCCAACATTTCTGCACAGTAACGACCGACTGGAGCAGGGTAGTAGCCACTCAGTTTATATGCAGTATATGTTCCCTAGTTTGCCATATTCTCCACTGCTCTCTATTACCCCCCACCTTTAGTTTCAATACTTGCATGACTTATCTTTGCTCTGGAGACTGCAACGCCATAATAAGTATGAGGTCATGACTATTCATTAAAGACTAAGGACCGCCAACCAGCAAGCTTCACCAAATTATCCTATAGTACCACAGTAATGCTCTCTCTGGTCATGGTGACCAATGACAAAGAAGGGGCTGAAAGTCCACAAGAGAGGAACAACCTATCACCGCAGGAGAAGAGATAATATTGTCCAAAAACTGAATTGTGTGGGTAATGGGGGTTTTGTACTCAAAAATCAGGCTCCCAGAAGCAAACTGTACCGGAAACCACTGAGAATGCTACCACGTGGTCAGAAGGTGGTAACTGCATCATTAGCTGGCTATGCCTTCCACGTCACCCGGCGCAAGTCGTGCGACAAAATGACACTGGATGCCAACTGGCAGGATTTTTTAATGTAGCTGTCGTATGTCACTTGATCTTCAGTATTCCTATATCACTATAATTACAAACATGTTCCAAAAGCTCTTGTAGAGTATTACAGCATAGGAACTGAAATGTCCCTCTTGCATAGTTTGGGGCAAGTACTGTAGAAGTGAGATCCCCAACCTCCCCATGGAGCTTCTCTTCCTAAAGTCACCTCAGTGCTGCTAGAAAAATGAGCACTGAGATCCCTCGGGTCAAGTGGATCCACCTGTGTGGAAGTGGTTAAAGGGAGGGGGCTGAGGTGGATCAGACCCCAGATAAGAGTGAGCACATGGGGTCAGGTCCATGGGAACTCAGAGTGGGAGGGTGTTCAGGCCTTGGTGGGATAAAAGGAGACTGAGCACTGAGATTCTCAGGCAAAAGCCAACAACTTGTCCCTGGAGAAACCCCAACTCTCACAGCTCATCCAAAGATCTCTCTCAAAAAGGGGAGGATGTGCCAAGGGGCTTCCCTCTTGGCCTCAAAGACACTATCCTAGCAGTAAGCGGATCTCAGCTAAAAGAGGTGAATGTTAGTCTCTGAGAAAGTGAAACTCCTTCTGCCACATGACACCAATGACTTCTCAAAATCCAAAAGCTCCAGAAGCCACAGGGAACACTAGTCGTGGCAAAATCTCATTACCATTCTCAAACTTCACTGCATCAAGGACAACCTGCGATAGCTGAGCACCTGCTCTTCCTGTTCAATCAAAAGGAGAGAGAACCTCAGGTATTTAATAATCCATCTTCCTTCCTCTTTTTGCACTTCAAAATACCTTTTTATGTTCAGCATGTTTTTCCCTTTCTTGATTCTTTTCACTCTTTTCAAATGTTTAAAATATCAGAAAGACATAGAGAATATCAAAACTCTGTGTCCACCATCCAGCATTTACAATTTATAAGATTTTGATATCTCCTTTTCAAATTGTTGGAGAAATAATCCATTGCAACAGTGAAAAACCCACAAGATGCCAGAGATAACCACTACCCTGACATAACTATCATTTCTGATATTTTACATTTTACCTTGACACATGTGCAAATATGCATAACCAAATTATAGTACTGTTTGCTCACATTTAAACTTTTAAAAAGGGGGATGCACTCTAGATTGATCTGGGTTGATACATGAGGTTCTCGTCATTAACTGTAACTGATGGGCTTATAGAGTGAGTATTTATCAATTACCCTCTTATCCTACCAGTCGGTTCTTGTTTCTATTTTCTCATCACGTCAAAAAATAGTTGCAATAAATATTATTACACAGGTCTCTTTGTGCACACATGGGAGAGTCTCTCTGGAGTAGAAGGTGACAACTTTTTCCTACAAAGAGCCAAATAAAAAATACTTTAAACTCTGCAAACTCTACTTTCTCCGTTGCAACTACTAAGCTCTGCTAATGTATTCAGAAAGCAGCCATAGGCAACAAGTAAATAAAAAACTCATAATTTATTTCAGTAAAATTTCATTCCTGGATTGTGGCCCACCGTTTTCTGACCTGTTGCTGGGCCACGTAACTCACAATGTGAGCATGGGGCCCAGCAGCAGCAGCACCTACTGGGAGTCTGGAAAGGTAAGATGCTCGGATACCACTGAGTCAACACCTGCACAGGCTCCTCCTGCGATTGCTATGCCCCAAAACATTTGGGAAGTGTGTCTTTTGAGGATATTTCTCTAATTTCATATATACAGATTCTTAACTTCCTTCTATTGCTCAATGTTTCCCCAAAGGGATGATACCAACTCGTAATTCTGTGATTACTAAATGGATGAGTTTCTTATCCCTTGTTCCCATGCCAGCCATTATTAAATGTTTTTCTTTTCAAACTGGTAAGTGTTAGATGTGATTCCGTGGCATTTCAACAAGCACTTCCCTGGTTGTGACTGAGGGTGCACGTCGTCTTGACCAAGACTTCCTGCTTTGTGAGTTGCCTAACTGTATCCTGTTTTCCTTGTGGAGGGTGTGTGTGTTTTTGTGTGTGCGTGAGTGTGTGCAAGTGTATTGCTCTTTCTTGTATTATCTTTGGGCATTTATTCTTTATTTTGTAGACAAGGTCTCTGTTGGATATATACATTCAAATCTGGTCTGTTCATCTATGGTTTACTTTTTAACATTGTATACAGTACTTATATAGATTTAAAGTAATATAGGCGAATGCATGGATCTTTTCCTTTATTTATAATCTGTATTTCAAGATATGCTTGTCTCTTCAAAGTAAAATGATTGTGTTTTTTCTCTTTTAAAAGCACATTTCATAAATCTCCCGTACAGAAGAATTTACGATAATTTATACGGAGACTCTTCACCCAAGAAAGTGATTAACACCCTCCCTTTAAGTGTACACAGATATTGTGTATCAGCCACAGTGGTGACCTGGTGACCACGGATACAATCACAGTGATAAGTCCGGTGATAAGTGTATTCTCCTGATAGAAGGAATGGCACTTCCCTCTGGGTTCCACCTCCCCAAACCCATAACTCCTACTGACAGGACGAAAGTAATAAACATTTTACATGCAACCTAACAACTGCTCCTCAAACTTGTCAAGATAATCACTGTGGCTTGGATCTGGAATGTCCTCCGAAAGTTTCATGTATTTGGATATTATGGATATTATTTGCATATTACTATCTATGTAACCATACGCTATGAGATGGGGGCCTGGTCTGAAGGGGTGGGTTATAGGTATGTGGTAGATTCTAGATGTGTGGCGGGAGACAAGTGTGTGGTAGACTACAGATTAGAGGTGTATGGTGGATTAGGGGCCTGTTGTAGGTTACAGTCATGTGGCACATTACTCTGCATGTGACCTAGAAAGGCCAGAATGATGAGCTGGACTAGAAGCAGCAGATCAACTGGGTCAGGACCTGGAAGTGTACACCCCGCTTCCTTCCTTCCGTCCTGGGACTTGGATTGCTGTTTGCAACGTTGTGAGGAGCTGCCTCCAGCTCCACCTCCATCCTGTGCTTCCACTGTCGCCAGCCCCCCAAAGATGGGCTCTGCTCTTATGAAACTGTGAGCTAAAACAAACTTGTCCTCCCCTAAGGTTGTAAATGTTGGGTATTTCGTCACAGTGATGAAAACTAAGACAATTAAAAAATTACAAGGAACAAGCATCTGTCATAGAAGAGAGAAGATGAGGGAGACACGATTGCTGAGTGTTTTGTGGTATCTTGAAATAGAACACATTTGGAGGGAAACTCATGAAATCATAACATATAGTGGGTCTCAAAGGCCACCACACATATAAAAAATATTAAATGTTAAAATATAAAATATAAAAGTTTCATTGCTCTGAATTTCTATTTATATTTGAAGTAACACCAATGTTATGAGAAAAATAATACAGGCATTAACTCAACATACAGGCTGTCTCAAAAGTTGTCACACATGAAAAATTGAACTTTTGAGGCACCCTGTAGCATTCAGTTGGCAGTAAGGAACTGGTGTTTGTTTCAATTAAATTTTCTAATGCTGTCTAGGAAATGAATTTATTTTGTTTTACTGATTTTGCCAAACTTCCTAAGAAGCTTTAATGGTTACTTTATAAATACCATTTGGTGTTCTGTGAAGGGTGATCACATTTCCTTCCCAATGACGGCTTTCATCTCTGTCTTTTCAGTTCTCTTATACTTTTCTTGTCTTGCTGTATTGGCTAGAATCACTAGAATATTGGTGAATGTAAGTCATGGTATCCTTATTAGATATTTTTTCATATTTCATAGTTTGGAATTAAAATTCATTCTCAGCAGAAAGGATTATTCCTAGTTTTTTTTTTCTCTGCTCATTAGTATTATCTAATTTGTTATTGCTAGTAGTGTTTATTTCATCTAGCCTCCTAGAACTTCTGTTCTGAACCAAATCCTACAACGGTTGCTTAAAGCCCCTACAGAGTAATACTGTGGATTTAGAACAATAGTCTTCAGCTAGTGCAGTGGCTTAACCAGGTTCATGGCCTGAAAGGCGAAATCTTCATCCCTCTTTTCCCACTTCCTTGGGATCCCGGGTTCCTATTAGCTGCACATCCAGAAAGAAGGTACAAACATAAATTCTCCAGACTTGTTTCTTCAGTGTAGACTCCTGTCATCGGCCATGGCTTCAGGCAGTGACTCCAGTTCTGGTCCATGATTACTCTGGAGCAGCATTCTGCAGATCCTTCCCGAGCCATGTCCCTGTCCTTGCTCTTTTCCTCTAGGCTTGGAGCCCAGTAAGATAATGAATGTAACTCTGCTCGCCACGTTTCATTTCTGTTGTCTTTCTCATCCATAAGGTTTGTCTCATTCTATGCCTTCTTGTATTTTCTGGTATTGCTGTATATTTGGAGCATAGAAAGTACACTAAGGTGTGAATTTACTATACGATCTTGACCAAAGTCGGTTTTTTAAAAAAATGTAATTTTCATTTGTTGCAAAGACAATGTTTTTGCAGTACTGGGGATCAAATCCAAGAGTGTTAACCAGTGAAATACAAGCCCAGCCCTTTTTATTTTTTTTTTTATTTTTGAGATAGGGTCTCATTTAGTTGTTCAGGAAGAACTCAAACTTGAGATTCTCCTGCTTCAGCTTCCCTAAGTGCTGAGATTATAGTCATGTGCCAAGGTGCTTGGCTGCAGCTAACTATTGAACTGGAACCTTCAATACTATCTCTAACTCCCTTCTTTAATTATTTCCTCTTTTGCTGGTATTTTCTGTCCCTTCTGTTCTTCTTTGTATAGAAACACATAAATGGTCACTTCTATATTTTGGGTTGTCCATATTACCAGTCTCTTATCAAAAAAATAACAGAGAAATGTCCTCCCCTTATCATACCATTCGATTTCATCCAATGCTTCACTTCTTTTAGGTACGAACCTTTTCAATGATTCAACTCCAGCCCTAATCTCCACTACTGCAGACCACTCATAAGCTCACCTTTCCATAAAGCAAACTCTATCCTCTCCACAGAAAAACTCTTGAAAGTCACCAGTGGTTAACCCCATCACCAGGTTTTCTCCATTCATCTTCAACTTGATCATTCCACACACTCTGACATCTTTTTAATCAACCCAGACCCCAATGGCCCTTACAGCTGAGTCATTCTGGCCATCTTCCTACCTTTCTGTTGTCTTTCTTTCCACTGACCTCTCCTTTCCCAGCATTCTTTCTATGGCCGTCCCTCAAATATCAGTCCTCTTACCCCTGGGCAATCGTAACACTTGGTTCTGCAACAGACAATAGCAGTAATGCTAGGAGCTTGCAAGAAGTGCAGAATCTGAAGCTCTGCCAAACTTAGTAAACCAGGACTTGCATTGCACAGAATCCTCAAGTGAGTCCTAAGTCCACAAAACTGTGGCAAGTGCTGCTTTTTCCATCTGATCCTGTCTCTCCCTCTCTCTGCACATACGATCATTAATGTCTAACCCTAGTAGGATGGCTTCTGATTGTTTTATCTCTATGCCATGAGATTTTTCTTTGAATTTTATTCTGACAATTCTAACTAGTTTCTTCCCATATCTATTATTGGGCATCATAACCACAGACACATTTGTAAAATCCCCTTCCCAAACAATCTTTTTCTCTGAAGGCCAATTCTTTATATTTTTCTCCCAAATTATTCCTTTTATTAATGTGTAGTTGTGACATAATATTAATAAGGCTAATTCTTCAAAGTCATACCAAGTTCATAATTCCCAGACACAAAGAGTCAAACTCCCAGAGTCAAACTCATTCTTGCCAGTGCCTTCCTAATTCCCTCTATCTGGTCAAACTTCAGATTTCAAATATTAATTTTGTAATGTCTTGCGTACATATCCTTTTATTTAAAGCTCCACTTTGGCAATGTGAGACGCAAAGATCCAGAGACAGGTGGACGTGGCTTTTAAATCCCTACAAGTTGTGCATGCTTCAACAGCCTTAAGTAAGTCACCTAATTTCTCTGAGCCTCAATTTCTCCTTTTGTAAAATGAGGCTATCTCTTTCCACCTCACAGGTGCTTTCATGATATAAAAATTGCAGCCTTCAGACCAACACTTGAAACACGGCACAGTTCAGCCGGTCTCGGCTTGGACTTTCTCATTACTCATGCCTATCTGAGGGCCTCGTGTTCCCCTGATTTCGCTTCAGTCATCCACCTGGCACTTCATTAGCATCTTCAACAAATCACCGCTGGATCAGAAGCCACCAGTGACTGGAAAGTACCTTTGCATGATGCCCAAAAGCTCGGGCTGCCTCCTCCATCTTCACATGTGATAGGCCAGGATTTGAGAAAAAAAGACTTGTTTTTCAGAACCAAATATCAGAGTTGTGTGCATATGTATGCACGTATGGGAATCTGTATAACGATAAGCCAAATTATTTTTGTATTCCACTATAGGGTCATAACATTTGCAGAGCATTTTTATATATAAAGGACTATAAATAACCACTTATGCTAACCTCACAATAATTCTGTGAGCTATAGAAAGAAAAAATATCGCAATCTCAATATCTTCCTCATCCACCGGACCATGTGACATCTAGAACTGGAGTCCTTGACTTCCACCTGGTACCCCATGAGATCACAGCCCTATTAATCAGGATGTGATAAGCAAAAGGCAAATGCTAAAATCTACCAGGGAATGTAGTCAATACAGTCCAAATCCCTAGATGGTATCAATTTTAAGCAGACTATCTTAGAGCAGGGTCTGAGCTAGTAGAATCAGATCATTGAAGTCTAAATTTATAGTCCTAAAATACAGACAATATAAACCTATAAGTAACTTTCTGGCTATAGATTTCCATGATGAGTGATAATGGTGAAGTTATTAAAGATGATGATGAAGGAGAGGATGGAAAAAATGGAAGAAAAGATAAGTTCAATATACATCTTTGAAGAACAAACTCTGTATAGACTTTCCTCGTGCCTTCATTAATTTAATGAAAATATTCTTACACATACAGACATAATGTTCAGTTTGTGTGGTGCAACTGTCCTGGTGTGCCCATAACCCAGATTGGGAATGGCAGTTTATATCAACTGCCTGGAAAGAACCTGAGTAACCTACACTGCACAGGTCACAAAGCATCAGCACCTTGCAGTGACCAGCACCGCTACACACACTGGCAAATGCAGGCTCAAATCTCTGCTTTCATTATGCTCTACATCTCCAAATGATTGAACATATTGAGGGCTTTCTACGCCCAGGGCCACTAGGTGCAGAGCTAGAGGAAGAGAAAGGCATCATGCCAAGGAAATACCACCAAGAGGAACCTAAATTGCAATTCTGAGAATATGAGGGCAGCCCATTTCTAAGTTTATCTAATGAGAATTGTGCAAATACCTGAATATCAATCTTCCAGGAGAAAAAAAAAAGAATGGAAAGTTTACAGTCAGCCATAAGCTTAAAACAAGTAATGACAATATGGGACACAGAAATATCAGGAAAGAGATGCTTTTGCAGAGTTGGTTGAATTTCACTGGAGAGTTATCACCAGGTGGGAGAGAAAGAAGAGACAGAAAAATGGTCACTAGGCAGAAACTCGTGGGAGGAGGAGTCCAAACGGCGGGAGTGATATGGGCTAAATGTACCACACCTGGGATTGTGATGGATGTAACTGCACTTTCCCAAAACCATGGCCCCACTACTTCAGAATGTGACCTTATGATGCAGGGCTAATTCAGATGATAGCGTTAAAATGAATCATTAGTGTGGGTCCTAATCCAATATGACTCTATCCTAATAAAAAAGAAACACAAAAACATAAGTACACACACACACACACACACACATACATACACACACACACACACACACACACCATGATGCCAGAAGTCGGGGTGATGCATCCTAATCCAAGAAAAGCCCGAGTTTGCCAGAACATTATGAGAAACTGGGAAGCCTGGAGTCTCCTTCTCGGGAGCCTCAGAAGGACCACAGCCTTTCTCACCCCTTGAGCTTGGATTTCGAGTGTCCAGAACTATGAGACAATAACTTTCTTTTGTTCTACAAATTCAGTTTGTGATACTTTGTTATGGCATTCATAGATAGCTAAAACAAGAATTTTTCCCCCTGAAAACTTAGCTGGGGCATGGGGCAGGAGTACGAAAGTAGAAACCAACTCAGCAGGGGAGATTAGAAACACAGTGTAGGGGACTACCTGCGAGTCCTCTCATAAAACTGGGTCATCACCAATTGAGTGGCAGTGCAGAAACCGCACAAAGGGAGGAATCAGAGACAGGGACATGCAGGTAGATGAACACAGACAGCTAAGTGGATGGGTGGATAAATGGAGGTAGCTGATGGATCCGTGGACTTGGGCATAGGTGGATATCCAGATGACAGACTTAGAAGCGGCATATCTTCAACTAAGGACAATGGCTTTTCTACATCACATTAAAGATCAATTTCTAGATGTTGAATCACACTACCCTCTTAAAATGGTGTCGTACAGGCTTGGAAAGACAACAGTCCTATAAATCCACAGGAATTGCACAGTGTCTCGGGGTGCCCAGAGGGGACCTGCTCATGCAGACACATCAGCTGGCCCTCCTCCACTCTATAAGCCCCTGTCCTCATGGACCTCTCACTTAGCAGAAAGGACCTCATTACCAAAGCAGTCCAGGAAGAAGAGTAGAGCACCCCTGGGAGTTAACTCTAGGTGGAGACTCAACCTTCCTGGAGGAGGGTTCCATTGCCCTGAGGCTAAAAGGAAAGATAAGATTTACCTCTAAGAAGGAAGTGGGGTGGTCAGAGAGGAGAATCAAATTGATTGGCTGTGGGGTCCACCAGAGGCACTGATAGAGCATGGTTTGGGTGTGTCTGGGTGGGTCACGGGGATGTAGCTTAGGGGTCTACATATGGTCCTTGCCCCTTCCTCTCTGGCACGGCCACCCTGGTCTGCCTCCTGAACTAAGCATCTCTGTTCTGCCACGCCCTTTCACCATGAGATCTCTGCCTTGGAGCCAGCCAGCTGTGAAGTGAATCCACTGAAAAAAAGGGGCAAATTAAACCTGTCTTTTTTGAAGTTGAAGGTCAGGTTTATGTCTCAGCCACAGGAAAGCTGACTAGTAGAGAAGCAGAGCTCTTCCCACCAGAAAGAACCATGTGACTAAATTACAAGATACATCCAGGGAAGTACAAGAAGCCCCCCTAATAAATGGAGGCCATGAACTTGGAGCGGATCATGAAGAACTTCAGGAGCTTGAACAACAGGTCTTGACGGATCTGAAAGACAGCACAACCTGAGAGCAGATAAAAGCAAATGGAGGATGAGAAGGTGGAAGACTGGTGGAGGCTGGATGGGGGAGGGTGGGGCAGGCAAGCTCTTGGCTGTCAACAGCCAAATCATAACTATTTTAGGCTATCTGGGCCATACGGTCTCAGTGGCAACTATTCAATTCTGCCACCGCAGCGTGAGAGCCACCATAGACAATGTGTAATGAATGAGTATGGCTGTGTTCCAGTAAGCTTTATTTATGGACCCTGAAATTTGAATTTCATATCATTCTCACATGCTGTGAAAGATGATTCTTCTTTTGAATTTTTCCAACAATTTAAAAATGTAAATACCATTCTTAGCTCAAGAGTTTTACAAAAACAGGCAACAGGCTGGATTGGACCTGTAGGTTTTAGCTGGGGATACCTGGATTATAGGATAACCACACCAGCCTGGATAAGCAATAAATTAGGGCTGGGATCACAAGGGATCCCAGGAAACAGGTGCCAGGGAGATGCAAATAGAGTACTTGTGCACATTAGAAAATTGAAATGGAATTACACGTAGGAGGTAGAAGAGGAAGGAGTCCAGTACTCTCCAGGGTTGCCCAGTATGACCCACAGAGGACTACTAGCAACACAGGTGACTCCTGGAAAGGAGCAGGAGGCACATTCAGCACACACCCAGAGAAGCACGCTTGCACTGCTTAAAGAAGGGTGGCAACACTTGGGATAAGAATCAGGAACCGTACGCCTTTGACTTCCTGTCATCAGACCCCAGGTAAAAATACTTGCTGTGCAGCGGCACTCTCCAAGCCAGGCATGGCAGCACAGATGCACAGCAGTCCGCTCTGCTCCTAGCAGTCACTAAAGACTCAGTGAGATCCACAGAAGAACGAAGACTTGTGTTAGGTCGGTTTACTCTAGAAACTTCCTGTGCGTGTGGATGAATTCTTCAAGGATTTCCTTGTGTTTATTCTCCCCTCTCCCCATCACACTTGTTGTCTTGGAAGACAGAGATGAGACAAGCCTTCAATGAATTAATGGCCCTGGTTCCCCCTGTAGAAGTGAGGATGAGAGCACCCCCCTGATTGAGGAGCAAAGAGTAATAAAGTATAATTTCTGTGATTTGTGTGGTCGCATGGTAAAGGGGAATGAGCAAAATCTACATTTCACTTCCAGCTCTGCCCTCTACCAGGTGTGGATCGTATACCAGTTACACCCTCCGGAGCTTACTCTCATCACTTATAACAGGAATAATTATACCTTCCTCAGAGGCCAGAGGAGCTACAGATATGTGCATGAAGTGCACAGTGTTATGCCTGCAATGACCAGCATGAACTACACTCCAATTCCGAAAGTTAACTCGTAGGCAACATGCAACCACACGGCTATATGTGTGACCTAAGAATAGAGACATGCTAGGGAAACAATAATACACTCACGCCGAACTTTCACAGAACCTCCTAACTCTACAGAGCCTTCCAAATTCCCCAACAAGGACAATGTGGATATGGCTGCAGCCTTAGGACACCTTGTGACACTTCTCTGATTTGGCATTCTACTACATTGGCAGGCCTTAGCAGGTATCCACCTGCAAACAGGTGCACAAACAGGACATAAAGATATTTGAGGGGTCCATTTTTTTATATGAATGTTCTTTCAATGACCAAGTGTCTCCATTTTAAAAACATACTCCTCCCTGTTGTCATACTAGACCATGTCACACATTTGTGTAACCACCCAGGATTCGGGGGATTTGAAAGCATGAACGGGTACCACACTGTGTAAATAATCATGCTTTTACCCACTGTGAAGACCTTAATCCTGCCAACAATCAAGTGTGATCAAGGCTTACCAGGACACTGCACTGCTGATTCCTAGGAGAAATATAGGAAACCACAGTCTCTTTCCTACATGAGCCCAGGGGTCATGACTTCTCCAGAGATGTACCAGAGGCATTTAGATAAAACTTGTTCCCTTTCTGGACATGAAGAGACCCCAAAGCTCATGCCATACCAGCAATGTGTAGAGATCATGCTGGCATGAGAACCAGAGGACCAGTCAGATGACCTGGCCCCATCATCTGATTGGGAAGTGGCATTACTTCTCTAAGCTTCAATTTTTCACTCTAAAACAGAAATAAAATTTGTGTAGCTTCTCTCTCACTCAACAATATGAGTTTTAAATAAAGTAATGGAGGAGCTATCTTCGAAATAAGTGGAAGGTTTCTCAACCTCAGCACTATTGACATCTTGGACTGGGTATTTCTTGGTCTGGGGTGAGGGTGCTCTGTGACTTGCAGGATGCTTAGCAGTATCCCTGGCTTGTATACACTGTATCCCAGCAGCACCCTCCACCCCACTGTGACAAGCAAAAATGTCTCCAGACATTGTCAAATGCCCCCAGTGGACAGAATCAGCCCATTTGAGGACTATTGCTATGATGTATTCTGTACTAGTAGGGGTTTGCACTGGAATTTGCACTAAAGGAAGTGGGAGATTTACACCCATTGGTGGTAACTACAGTTCTGTCATGAACCATAACATTTTTAGATGCTGTTCAAAGTCTATGGACCATTAATAACAGCTGAGAATGAAACGCTGCCTACTGTGGCTGGGTGAACAACAGCTGTGGGCAATGGGACCAAGACTGCCCTGGCAGTGTGCGCTGTGAGAGCAGTGCCCATCCCTGCAGGTGCCCATATGGAGCTTACATGTGATGTGGTTCCTGTGCCATGGCTATGAAATTTAAAGCGGCAAGATATTCATGGTAGGCTCTTAGGAGTGAGCTTTTTTGCAGCTATATGAATTCAAATATAGATATATTTTTAAATCTATATAAACTCACTACTAAAAACCCCTTATTGTACCACACTAAGGGATCTAATTACTTTTAATCAGAGCTTTTTGTAGTTGACCAGAAACAGTAACTAGAGAAACTTCAATAACCATTATGCCACCAAAAGCAGTACAGATTCCATCGGGGCAGTCGCCCACATGGCAGTCACACTAATTAAAGGCCCCCAGAAGAACCAAGATAAAAACGTCAAATGAGATTTGTTCTGGGCATTAGTGATTTACTGCCTCCTGTAATCGGGTTCCAAGAACCTTGGGAAGGAAAGCCTTGCTGGGAGAGGGGGCAGTGTGTGTGGCTGGCTGCGAGGGCTGGCCAGCCAGACCCCAGATGAGACATACTGCCACAGAGGAAGAAGGCAAGCCCACGGGGCCTCAACCATGGGGCTCACAGTGCTTTCCATACCTGGACACTGCCCGGGACTCCCCAGGCTGTGGCATGGCTTTCGTGGTGCCTCTAAGAGCTTCTCTCCTTCATCCCTGGTCCACCCATTTCCCAAAACAGGTTTAATCATGAAGCCACTGCCCTGCATCAAATGGTATTTCAGGAAGCACCGTTAGCTCTACCCCTAGGATGCTACTGAGTGTGACGACGCCTCCTCACGCTGTGTCTTCTGTGATGGGGGAAAAGCCTCTGTTAGGCCACAGCATTTGGAAAATATCCTCCTTCTCTAAGCAGTGACCTGCAGCCTAGGATACTAATAGGAGGGCGTTGGTAAAGGTCTGTCAAATCTGTAAGCTCCCTCTAGTAGAAGGCCCTTCAAAGTTTAAACCTGCCACCATGGTTTTTTTTTTTTTTTTTTTTTTGTCTTACATTTACTTTACCATAATTCCAAATTTCCTATTCCCTTTCATTCATCTTGTTACATTGCCTGTGTATATTTTTGCAAAGCACTTGAAATATTCTGTGCAATGAAATGATAAGTCATGGAATAAATAACCTGTGGAGGTCTTCTCTTCCCTCACATAATTCCATTTCCTTGTGCTGAACCTTGAGGCATTTACCTGCCCTGCTGTGAATAGGGGTGCGATGAGGGGTTCATGGTGCTGCTGGGTAGGAGAGCTCACTTCCAAGATTACCTGTCTGAGACACAGGGCTCCTTGAACTCTCAGCTTAGACAAGGAAGATGCCATTGAGACAGAGAACAAGGACTCTCTGGAGAACATGAATAATCCCTCTCACAAAAGGAGGGACAGAAGAAGGGATATGCTACATTATAATAGGATTTCATAGAATGAGACACATTCATATCATCTTCTGTAAGATCTAAACCAAAATATGGACTGGAATGCTGATTTAATCAGATCCGGCCCCGCAGACTTGGGTCATTTTTTCTATTAGGTTACTTGTCTGTTTAATTCAGTTTTAAGTATTCCTCATATATTCAGAAAGAGCAGAGCTGAGATTTCTTGGTGTTATAGTGGTGATGTGGGGAAGCACGTAGGCTCTTGGTTGCTCCACTGGGCTAATACAGGAGCACTGAGAGTAAGTCGCAGGATTCAGACACAGGTAAGAGCTAGCGGTCAGTGGTCATGGACTAATAGGCTCACACTCATTATCAAAATACTGCTATGTGTCCATACCTGAGAGTAAATAGCTGCAGTATCCAGACCCTCATCCCTGTCACCAGCCCCTGGCCCTTCCTCTGAAAATCCAATGAAATGATGCCACACCCAGTAGCAGGGATAGGGGCAAGGTCAGGAGCAGGTGGCACTCTCAACAGAGAAGTACCCATGCAGGGGTTTTTCTATTAGTTTTTGAGATATAATTCACAGTAAAATTTATCCCTGTAAACTCATATAACTCAATGGGATTTAGTGCATTCACAAGGGTGTACAATTACAATTTTCTATGTAAATGCTGAACACTGTCAGCATCCTCTCTCTCCCATCTCCCTTTCACAAACTAATTCTATTATGAAGATCCATATATAAGTATTTGCATAAACACATTTTTAATTATCTTGAGTATTTTCTAGAAGCAGGATGGGGAGCTCACATGGTAATTCTATGTTCACTTTTTTGAAGAAATGCCAAACTGCACAGTCCAAAATCCACAGTAGCTGCATCATTTTACATCCTCGCCAGGGTATATGAGGAATTCAATTTCTTTACATCCTTGCCAACACTTTTTATTGTCCAACATTTTGATTATTTATATCCTAGTGGACGAAGTGATAGATCAATGCAGAATTTGCATTCCCCTGATGACTAATTGTGTTGGGATTTTCATTTGCCTACTGGCCATTTGTATATCTTCTTTGCAGAAACATTTATTCAAATAATTTGCCTACTTTTTATGGAGTTGTCTTGTTATTGAGTTGTAAGAATTTGTATATCCTGGATATTCTTCCAAATATGTAACTTGAAATATTTTCTCTCATTCTGTGAGCTATTTTTTTCACTTACTTGGTAATGTCTTTTGCAACACAACAGGTTCCCATTTGATGAAGCCCAATATGTAGATCTGTTCTCTTGTTGCTTACATTTTTTGATGTCATACCTGTGCAAACATTGCTTAACCCAGGTCTACAGACATTTGCACCTAAATTTTCTTTTAAGAGCTTTGCTTTTTATTTTTTAAGTTTATTTGTTTTTTCATTCATTACTTCGAAGTGTTTGGGATCCAACCAGATTTTTTCAATATTTCCTCAAAATTATTCTTATTAGTATATGTTTGAAATACATAACAATGTTCACATTCAACTTGGGGAACCATTTCCTATACATACCACATCTTAATCATTTTTACTTTCCCTTTCTCTTGTGTAATTTTAATTCTTATATTTAGAGTTTGGGTCAATTTGAGCTAATTGTTGAATACAGTATGTGACAGGAACACAACTTTTTCCTTCACCTGTGGATATCTGGTGGCCCCAGCACAATTTCTAGACCTACTGAATTATCTTGGCAACCTTGTTCACAATAAGCTGACCATAAGCATGTGTATTTGTTTCTGGACTTGTAATTCTATTCTACTGATCTGTACATCTACCCTATGACAGCGCCACATTGTGTGATTATTATAGCTTTGGAATGTTTTGAAATTGGGAAGTTAAGTTCTCCAACTTTTTCTTCCTCTTTCAAGATTGTAAGGCTATTTTGAGTCCCATACATTTTCATATAAATTTTAGGATTGGCATGTCAATTTCTGAAGGAAAAAAAGTAAAGCATTCTGGATTTTTATAGAGAATGTGTTGAATCTGTAGATCAATTTTAGGAGTGTTGCCATCTTAACAATATCAAATCTTCTAGCCTATATACATTTGTAGCAATAGTTGAATGAAAACAATATTTGATTTTAAAAGAAAGGATTAATCTGTACGTGTGTGTGTGTGAGTGTGTGTGTGTGTGTGTGTGTGTGTGTGTGTGTGTGTGTGTGTGTAGGATAATGGTCAATAGAAGGTTGGAAGCAACAATGGACAAAATTGATACTTCGGGGCAAGTATAGTGGCAGAGGGAGTTCCTCTCTTTGAAGGATATTGTTCTTTTCAGAGTGAACATCTAGGAGTTGGGCTATTTCAAGCTTCCTCCACTTCTCAGTCTATAAAGCACTCAGGATCACCCAGGAAAACTATGCTACCATAAAATCTCAAAGGACAGACATAAGTGCAGTCAAGGGTGGATAATAGAAGACCTTGTTCAAAACAGTTCCACCAGTAAACTCACCCTGCCCTCAAGGAAATGGTGCACCTGCCATTGCTCAGTGCGCCCCAGCTCCCATTCCTCATGACTGAGATCACAGGGAATTACAAAGAAAACAGGAAAGCCTTGCTCCAATCGATATCCTCATCTAACACCAAACCAGGAATGGCCATTTAGGGGATATTTGGGATCTCTGCTTTCATGCTTCATATAGATTTTTGATCCTGGAATAGGAGAGTAAAGCAATAAACAAATAGGTATACAATTTCACTGTTAACCTTGCCTTCAAATGAAATGAAATGTTTTTTTTTTTTTTTTTTTACAAAAACATACTCAATAGAAAACCTAAAAAGCTATGAAACGACAACCAAAACCTCTTGGATAGTGAGATTCTTGTGAATCAAAGTAGCTTAGGTCCTTCAAAATCAGCAGAAACTGAAAGCAAGCCTGGCTAACCAGGTGACTCAATGCCTATCATGACAACTAGGACATTCACAAAAGCAAACACAAAGCAGATTCCAAGCCAGGAGAAGAGGAAAGGTGTTGGGTGAGCTGGGCCAGCAAGCTCGAATCAGACATTCTGTGGTTCCGAAACACTCAGGCGACACTTGCAAAACCAACCAACACCACAGAGAAGATTAAATCTATCAGGGCAGCATGCCAGGGCATAAATCCTTGGCTCTGCCCAACAATCACAGAGAACAGGGATGCTGAGGGTGGAGAGGGAGGGGAGGGAGCCATCAAATACTAACCACTTCTCTTTATTTTGGCAGTATTGGGAATTGAACCCAGGGCCTTCACACTGAGCTACATTTTTAGTCTTTGTTTCCACCCTTTTATTTTGAGACAAAGTCTCACTAGAAGTTCCTCAGCCTGGGCTCAAACTGAAGATCCGCCTGACTCAGCCTGTCAGTGTTGGTATCACAGGCATGCACCACCATGTGTGACTCACTTATCTTTTGAAGCAAAGAGCTGTGGAGGCCACACAGAGTGTCCTGGATCTAACTGACACCTAGGTGAAAATAAGATGAGAAATACAGAAACAGACACCTCTAAGCAAGGCTATCAACTTCTAGGTCTGTGACTAAAATGTTCACAGAGTCAAGGCCCCAAAAGTAAACTGTGTAACAGTGTTTTAGAGTGCCTTAAAGAAAAATCTTTAGTAGCATGTACTGAGGATGTACTGTGCACCAGGCAATGTTCTGAGCCTCTGTCATACTTGGTTCCTGTACCTACATAATCCCATGAAGTTGGTAGCACGTTAGCCTAATTTTAACTGGTGAGAAACTCTGGCACAAGAGAGGTTAAGATGTCTAATAGTTCCTAAGAGGTACAGCTGGAATTTGAACCCAGGAAGGATCCCCCAGCAATCAAACACCTACCTATTTCAGGACTTAGCTCCTCTGAGAAGCAAGAGGACTAGAGAACAAACTTTCAACAGGGAACTCACTCGCTGCTAAGCCAATATAACATATGGAGGAATAAACACTTTCTACACAAGGAAAAGTCAAACCTGATGAATATCCCCAAGGAAGTAAATAGCACAGAGGTGTGGGGAACCAACTGCTGTGACATATTTGGATTTTTTTCCACCTAGGATTCCATTCAACGACTATTTTTAAGATGGAAGCCTTGGTGGTAATTGAGAAGATGCATCATCACTGACAGGAAATGGGCTGAAGAGTTCTGTTTAAAACCTTTTACCAAAGAAGACCAGAATCTCCTGCTTCAGGGCCACAAGTCGGGAGTAAAGACAAAGACCGTCCTGGCCTCTGTGGCTTTCTTGGAGTCCTTCTGCTGGCTGTACCCCTGCCTGGACTCCAAACTCTCCCCCATCTATCCTGTCTCCCAGCAGTCAGGTCACCCTCCGCGTGGCCTGTCTGAAGCCTCACTCTCCACCATCATGAGTTCCCTCAGGATTCCCTGATGCATCCAAGCTCCCTGTACCTCCAGCCTTCTTGATGTCCAAGAGGAACTGCGCCAGAGCACTTCTGATTTTCAAATGAGCCTACACTCACCCACGTACTACAATATGAAGACGAAAGGTCTGAAGTATAGCAAGGTCCAAGGAGACTTTCTGCATGTGTTTTGAGCATCAGCAGAGGGGTTGCCAGGAAAATGGGCAGATAAACCCTTATGTGGGCAAGAAAAAGAGAATATTTTTCACCAGCAGAAGATCTAAATCACACATGGAAAAATATTCATTAGTATATGGTCTTCATCTGTGCTCTTTTGACCCAAAATGCCAACAGACTGCTGTGAGTTTCAAAGCACGCTGCCAAGCTACGGAAAACAGAACACATGACTTACCCTAGTGCAAATTTAAGGCACATTTGCAACAAGAAAAATGTGTGCACTATTGCTTTCCACAGGGCAAGAAAGATATGAAAGGTTTAGAGAAAGCAGAGAAAAAACATTTAGAAGAATTTAGTGGGTGTGGGAAGAGTGTGAGAGGCCAGACTTTAAAGTAAGCCTTGAAACGCAGGGGTGCATGGGAACAGGATCAGACTGGAACTAGGCAGGGAGCTCGCTCAAGGGCATGATGGTCTCACCACCACTCAACTCCTTCTGATTGGTGTGTGCAAGAGGGATGGAGGGAGTGTATTGCAGCATCACCTATTCTGTAGGTGAAATTTTTCATCTTCCAAATGGCTAGCAAATTAACATTTATTTTTGTCTTATGCATGAGAAAATGATGCTCAAAGACCTTAAGTAATTTGTGAAAAGCTATGGCAGTAGTCCTGGGTTTTACACCTACATTGGTGTAACCCCAAGGTTTTCACCTGAGGCTACCATTTGCTCTCTAGCAATCTGGGGCTCCTTGCTCACTGGGTCCCCATCCCAGAGGCACTCATATGGACTTCTTTGACTAGTGTTTTCTGGGCACACACCACTATGGCCAGAAAGAGCTAAGTACTAGCTGCCATCCTTCCCTAAGGAAGAGCCAGGCACATTATGAGCCAGGCCTCCAGATCATTCAAGGCTTCTGACAGTCCTGAAGAGATCATGGTATAACGGCAATACCATTTAGGGTGTGTTTTGCTATGGAAAAAGTTTCACGAGGACTGAATTTTCTGGGTAACTGCCCAAACAATGATCAATGACTTGATCCATGAGTCTAACTGTGGGATCTAAAGTTTGTCTGCTTTGTCTTCATAAATCCACCTGGTTTTCCCTGTGTGATAACCTCCTTCATCTGAAAAACTCCATAGATAGGTTGCTTCAAACATGCCTGAGCTAATGTTTTAATTCTTTAGTATTTTCCAACTCATAGGGTGCCTGACGTTTGTATATCCCACATCTTACCAGCCCAAAAGAGGCCAAGAGAAATACAGGAGGAGGAAATTCCTCACCCTGCCATTAGTAAAATGAGACAGGGACCTCCATGTCTTCCAACACAACCACACAGCTGGCACCACCATCTCCACAATGCTCCACATACTTTGATTCAGATTTTCACCCCTGAACATTATTACGAGCCTACCAGTTAGGGTGACACAGTGAAGGGGTATGGTTCATCCAGGCCAAGGTTACCCAGAGTACAGCATGCTTCTGTCAGAAGCCCTCCATCCATCAATGTGCTGATGTGCCCTGGACGACACTGGTAGACAAAAGAGACGCGTGGCACTTCACAAACTTATTTACAGGGAACTCTTTCTCCCTGGTTCTTCTCAGAGAACCAGGGGACTTCAGGATATGACTAATTTGCAGCATCTACCGCTATCAAAATAGCCTCTGACTTTAAGAAAATAAAATTGTTCATTACCAAATCCAGCAGGTACCAGGGTAGGTGGTAAAACAAAAATATTTCAGTTTTCAAAAAAAAAAAATGTTTTAACAACCTTTTGCAACTATTCTAGGCATTTCTGTCCTCTCTGACCCTCTCCATCAAGCACAACTCAGGAAAGGGATTTATTTTACACAGGGAGGAACCTCTGCAGCGATTAATATTATACATGTCCCAGCTGTTTTTCTAAGCAAAGTGCTTTGCAAATTAGCAACAGAGGCAGCTTTGCTCCTGTCATATCTGGCACATTTCTGCAGCCCACCATGAGCGCATGGAAAAGGGATTGATAGAGACTGTCATGCACAACAGCAAGGCACGTGGAAGAACACTGGTGGCAGCCGAGAGGCATTTCCACAGGGCAGCAGCCCTGGAGAGGCGCAAAGCACCTACGGCTTCCAGTGGAAATAAGAGCCAAGAAGCCCTGGTCCCCGGGATGGCTTCATTCTGGGACTTGAAGAAACAGGGAGTATTTCCTTGATGTGAAAAACGGGCTATTGAGATTCAGGAGAGAACATACATGAGCTAGACATGTACATATACATGGAGAGATAAACAGTTTGACTTGTGTACATGTGCATGCACAGCTCATGAAAGTCTCCAAACCAGAGATTTCTGCACATATCACCATCCTAGAGACACCGGGGCAGCAGCTTGGAGAACCTTTGTGTGTTCTTTCTCATGTACAGACAAGTAACTGAGGCCCATCTCAGGCCATCTGTCTAGCTCAGAAAGACTCACAGAGCATTTATGCCATGTGTGCCAGATGGTGCCACAAAGGAGCAAATGAAGGACATGGAAATTTGAAAAGGAGAAAGACTGGAGATAAGGGGAGACACGAGTACAGGCCTCCAAAACGTGGACAGGTGTGAGCCAATGGCTTTGTGCTGTGGTGTGCTCTTGGCACATGCACATGAAAGTTTGGCTGATATCATCACTAGGACTCAATAACTAGAAATCATAGCTCCCAATAAGTGGAAATCTTATTGTACCCATTTTAATGATGAAAAAGCAAGACTAAAACACCTGAAGTGACTAATCCAAGACATCCAGCTGGTGTCAGAGTGAACTAAAGCCCAAATCTGACTGGTGTCAAAGCCTGTGTCCTGCTAGATAGACATGCTGTACTTCTGGCTGAGTGGCACCAGGCAAAGCCGTCAGGACCAAGGAACGTATCCCAAGAGCCTGATTCCTAGGCCAAGACAGGACGGCCTTCTCACACAGAAAGAACTACCTGAGGGTGGACGGGCTCCTTCTGGACAGAGCAAGCAGACAGTCACTGAAGCAATTAACATCAAGACACTACAGGGATACCTGAACAGCAGTGTTTATTGTGGCACCATTCAAAATAGCCAAGCTGTGGAATCAACCCAGGTACCCCTCGGTAGATGAACGAGCAAAGAGAATGTGTATGTGTACACGATGGAGAACTATTCAGCCCTAAAGGAGAAAAAATTTTGTCATTTGCAGGAAAATGGATGGATCTGGAGATCATTATGTTGAGAGAAATAATACAGACTCAAAAAGTCAAATAACCCATGTTCTCTCTAATATGTGGAATGTAAAAAATGACAAGGAAACAGAAAGGAGATATAAGCAAATTAAAACAAGAATAAATTGAAATTGCATGGCCACCTTCAAGGGACAGCAGGAGATATGTACAGAAAGACCTTTAATACAATCTTCAATCTCAAGATTTTCTAACATGGACTTACTGAGCACTTGAGGAGTCTGTTTTAACTCCTGGTTTCAGCCTGTTTCCAGATGGATACAATCCTGGCATTGGAGATGGGCTCATCAGAATCTAGGCAATGACCAGGCAGAGGACAACGCTTGAATGCTAATTCCTCCTGTGCTCCCACGTAAAACAGCTGTGTTTCTTGGACAATTTACTCAGTCTTTTTATGCCTCAGTGACCTCATCTGTAAAATGGATGGATGAATGAGTCACCTAAAGTTCCTCCTGCCCTCTGATTCTGGAATTCCTGGAGTCTCTGTTACCAGGCCAAGGTTCTTTTATGACTATCGTTTCTGAGAACAAAGGACAAAGAGGACTGACTCACCAAGGAATGGCCCAGAAGAATAATTTGACAACATGTCTGTACAGCTGCAGAGGCCCAAGGAAACCAAAGAGTTTTCATGCACTTGAAAGAGACTCCTGTTCAGATAGGAAATGCTTCATGAAAGAAAGAAACTAAACTTAATTTGGGCTGGAGATGGGAAAAGGCAGGATAGTAAGAGTAACAGAGAGAGGGTACACTTTCAGCACATTAGGGGTGATTTGGGGAGCAGTTCCACATATGCAAAGTTAGGTGGTAAACTTAAGTGAAAAGGAAGGTCAGGCACTTGATTCTAATTCTACCAATGCTACTTACTAAGTTACTGAATCTCTTACAGCAAGTGTCTTAACCACTCGGGGCTTCTGAGTTCTCACAAGTAAAGTTACAAGATTGAACACAATGGTTGCCAAACTTGCTTACATATTGCATGAACTCCATTAGAAACTGACAGACCTCATTCTGTGACCTGGAATCCGGATCTCTGGGTGGGCACTGGAGCACAGTGGTCTCTAAAAGATCTTAGGTGACCCCAGTGTGGATATCTGAGGACACATATTTGGCAACCACAGAACTAGGTGACTGTTGGGTGCTTTACATCTACATTCTTTCATTCCAGCAAGAATCTCTATCCCAAGCTCCATCCAGTTCCCTGTCACTCAAGGTTCTTGGTAGGTGTGTAGTTATGTGAGGAGTAGCCAGGTCTCCAGCAAGTCTTCATATTAAACAAATGCCATAACCCCTATGATCCATGCATCATCATTGAAAAAGTCCTATTAATTACTGAAATTTCATCTTGATCACTACCAGGAATTGGAATAACAAGACCCACTTCAGTAGGTATCACCTCCCAGAACCACCTCTGCTGGAAGAGTCCCTTTCCAGTAGTAGCAGCTCAGATGTCCCAAACTTCATGAATCAGTCCTGTCCTAGGCTCAAGGAAGAAAGAAAGTAGAGATGAAGGAGTGAAATATCAGCTTCCCACTGAAGAATGGCAGGCTCCTGGTTTTGTTTTCCATTGTATCCACCTCTAGAGGAGAGAGAAAAGGGGCTATTTCCATGATTGTTAAAGTTTCTACTTGAAGAGTTCAGGGACACATTCTCGGAATTTAATTCTTCAGCTGGTTAAAAATGTGAAAATAACTTTGCTGATGATAATGTTGATGATGATGATGTTATTAGCTAACTTTCAATTTATGAAGCTATTACTATATGTGGAGCTCTTTGTAGGCATTTCCTTTACTCTTAAAGAGAGAGAGTGAGAGAGAGAGAGAGAGAGAGAGAGAGAGAGAGAGAGAGAGAGAGAGAATCACAAACTAAAATATCCACAAAGCCAGATGAGATATGCGACAGAAGGGAGCATATGAAACACCCAAAGATAACAAGGCACACCCTTGGTGATGCTCTAGCAACCTGTTTTCCACAGAAACAACAAGATACAAGAAGAGTCCCAGTGTGCTGGACGTCATCTGTAAGCCACAGGAAGTCAGTTAGAAGTGGAGTAAAAATGAATTTCCTTTGTGATCTGACAGCAGTAAGTAACACAAAACCTGCTTAAGAGTCAAATAGATGCTTAGCCCCAACTCTGTTCCCTTTATAATGTTGTTACAAACTCAGATACTCCACGAATAATCTGTCAGGTGCAAGCAACATTTCATTTCATGCGCAAAAACTCTCTGCAATAGCACTTAACTTCAAGAAGCCAGAGAAAATATGAAGATAGTAGTACTGGCTCTGCCCAGGGACCCAGTGGACTAGAGTAGCAGTGGCCCTTGAAAGTTTACCAGTATAACAAAGAATCACTCCAAAGAGAAAGCAGTGATATCTATCCGAAGTTCCTAAAATCTGTAGAAGTATTGGAACAAATTGTCCTTGATGTGGGTTTCTTCTAGGTTCAACTGCAGAATTCCCCAGAGACACTAAAACCAATTTCTGCAGCAATTACTGCACCTGAGTCAGACAGACAGTGCACGTTTGTCAGACTTTCCTTGTTAAATGGCCCAGACAAAAACCAACTTCTTAGGGGAAAATGACAAGACAACATTTCCACTTACAAGTTCAGGAACACAGACACCCTCGTACATCCATCCCTTCCTCCAAACGCTTGGGAAGCCTTGTGTCCTGAAACTGTGTACCTGGCCTCCGTTTCCTTATCTGCAGAATGGGGAGGTAAGCAAGCATGAATCTCTTTGGTCTTTTTCAGATTTAAAATTTTCTGTGTTTCATAAAGAAGTTAAGTGAGAGAGAATCAAAGAGAAGAAAAGAAAGAAGCTTCACTTTCAGCCAAGTCTTACTGCTGGGATACTTTTGGGTCCAAGATTTGAAGGCAAAAATATAAGTGAAGGTCATACTGCAACTACAACTGACTACTCATAAACCAAGCCCAGCTAGGACTTCATCTTGGGTTGTCACTCTTCAATGTAGAGAAAATAAGGGCTCTTCAAGTGTTCCAGGGAGCATGCTCCGGGGTCCTGCCTTGTGTGTCTCTCCTGCAACACCTAGCAGGTCTCTGACCCTCCCCATCAGCTCACAGACTTCCACCTCTCTTCTCCCCCACAGCAAAAATCATTGGTGTATCTATGTTTAGAACCATGCACTACAAATCGAGAAATAAATTTCCATGTGGAAAGACAGAAATGATAGTTTCAGAATCCAGGCAAAGTTCCATTTTTATAAGCCTATGAAGACAATATAAATAAATCAGGAGGAGTGAAACCTGCTGGCAGCCATTGCTAAGTCTCTCTCATGTTCTAAATACCATTGCTTGTGCTGAAAGGTACATTCAGGAAGCATTTCATCTCTCTCCTTGCTTGAAATTATCCCTAAATTCAGACAGAATAACCTACTTTGCTTGACCTTTTTTATTAGAACGTTGATGGCTTCCTTACTTCTCAAAGTCATTATCTACTTCTGACGGTCACAAGTGTGGTAAACTACTTAAGAGCAAATCTTACAAATAAATACATAGTTTTTGCTTGATAATCTATCCTATTTTATGCATTAAATAATAGGATTGCTGCTACTGCACCAGGGTTTCTTCTCCAGTCCCCTTTGACCTCCAACCCTGTCCTCTAAGCGTCCAGGCCAACTGTGGCCGTCGCTACTGCTACGGTGGCCTGGAAGGTCCCTCCTTCCCAACTCTGCCCATCCAAATTCTCTACCGCTTTCTAGTTCGAACACTTCTTCCTCTGTGGAGCTGTCACCCAAGCCTCTGCCTCTCTAATTTAAACAAGCCATTGCTCACTACGCACACTCAGCCCTTTAGCTGCACATCTCTGTGACACACATCACATTATGCTGGGCTCACCAGGAACCACTTACGGGCCTGTCTCCCCAGCTGGAGTGCAGACGCCGTCATGCAGGGACGAGCCTACTCTGTTTATCTTGGCCTCACTGCACTGATGCTGCAGCATGGTGGCTGCTCCATCATTAGGAGCTCTGTGCAGAAGGCAGTCCTCATGTTTACCTTGAACTTGGCATTCTGATAAAGAACCAACAGCGCTCCTTGGTTGACTGGCCACCATCTTCATAGCAGCACCAATGCAAAAAGGGCTTGGCCATGCACACAGGGTCAGTAGACAGAGGTGCATCAGTTTTTAATGACATGAAATAAAGGCATATGGAAAGCTGTTAAGCTGTCTCCTTGACAAGATATGTATGTGCACAAAATGCTCAACTTCATTGTAAACTTTAAATTTTGCACTTACACATATCAATAAAATGGGAAAAAATAAATGACAAATTCAGATATAAAGCTGTATACTGAATAGGTTCTTGACATAGCACGTGTGTGTGTGTGTGTGTGTGTGTGTGTGTGTGTGTGTGTGTGTGTGTGTTGGTGAATGCATGACTCTTTGTTTTCCTTGCTTGCATGAGTATATCTACCTACAAAAAGAAAAAAGAAGGCAATGCCCAAAATGGCCATGACACTCATCAGTGGGTATGGTATGTGGGGTAATTTTTATTTTCTTTACTTGTGGTGGAATTCCACAAAAGTATTCATAATCAACAAATACTAGTTTGAAGCCAGAGACAAATACTAGATCACATTTGTTTCCTTAAGAGCCATACAGCCCAGGCTAGGGGCTCATGCTTGTAATTCCAGCCCTCTGGGAGCTGAGGCTGAAGGATCACAGATGCAAGCCCAGTCAAGGAAACTTAGCAAAACCCTTTCTCAAAATCAGAAATTTAAAAATGGGCTGGGAATGTAGCTCAGTACAAAGCCCCTGGAAACCATCCCCATAGCCACACACACAAAAAGAAAAGCAACGTAGTTTCAAGTCACAGATCACCAAACCACAGAGAACAAACTGCTAACTAGCAAATCCTGGGAGGAATTACTAACTAGGTAATCAATATCTGGGGGTCTTTATGAGGGGAGCCCTAAGGTATCTAGTTGGAATAGTTGTGAGGCAAAATCATGCATAGTATTGCCTAAGGATCAGGAATTTAAATGTGCTCCTTGAGCTATTTCTAAGTAGTTCATTGCTCCTTCCTACTACCCTCCTCCTGAACTACAAGAGATGGTGCTATTTGGGTCACTCTGGTAAGTCCACAAGAGAGGAACGAGCTTGACCCCGGTTTCTGAAGGAAGCTGTGTCTTGCAGCAGCCCCCTCTCCAGCTGGGCTCAGCAGGGCATACCCACTCCCAGGGGCCTCTCATTCACTGCCTCTCACCAGTCATATTCCAACAATGTAAAATGACGGATACTTTTAATACAAGAGGCCTGTCATTTATTTATTAGCTGGGGACAGGCTCTGCAGCCAGGAAGGATGCATTATAAATCAACTTCTTTCTCAGCCATTAAAAATTAATACAGTTCATAATGTAGAACGTCAGTAATTTCTTTATTAGAGCTGAGTGTAATATTTTTTCTTTTCTTTCAGGTTTTGTGTCTTACGTCCTCCCTTCCTGGAGAATACTGCTTTGCTTTGCTTTGTTTTGTTTTGCATTGTTTCTAATGATCAATTGAGTATAAATTACGCCAGGGAAGGAGGCACGTAGCCTTTCAGACAGAGGTTAAAATGGAAGGTTTGGGGGAGAAAAAGGCAGCTGACCAACTTTCTCTTAGAATTACAACATCACTGTACCCTCCCCGTTTGCCTCAGGAAGCTCACTTACGCCAGCCATCTTTTGGTTCTGACCCACCCTGTAGGAAAAGAGAGGAGTGCTTTAGGTCTCCTCTGTACCAGAAAGAAAGACATACATAGCCAGTAATTTGGGTGTTAGGGGATCTAGCATTGTCTGCTGATGATTGCTTCCTCATAGAGGACCTCTTACTAGCTTTTCTATTGTCTCTAAATTAATCTGGAATTGACCAAAAGAATCATGGTTGCCAATGCCCAGCCCCAGACCAGGATCCCTTCACTAAGCCGCCCCCACCCCCCAGTCCTGGGGTCACGGATGCAATGCGCAGGATGCTACTAGAATAAACCAACAGGCCCAGCTAAGCCTATAGGACGACTGTCTCTGTTCCCCAAGTGGCAGCTCCAGGAAAAAGAAAGCTTGGAATCAGAGAAAAGGCAACACTTGGCCTCCTCAACCTCCTCAATTTCAGAAGTAAAAGAAAATCCAGAATCTGCAATGTCTCCATCTTACCCTCTACAAATATAGTCAGGGGTTTGCAGTGGGAAGTTTGGCCAACTTGACCTTCTCAAGACCGCCCCCCCCCCCAAGGGTTATGCTTTGAAGGGAAGGGACCACTTCCTATACAGCCACACCCACCACTCTGATATGCGGTCTTGGCTTTGTGGGGGGGGGGGGGGGTCTCCCTAAGATGAACATTATGGCCCAAGCAGAAGTGGCCAGTATCGACGTCTTTGTCACATCAGCCACTATTGAGTTAAAGCTCACAAATAACAAATCCCCACAAATCCCCAAGCACATATTTAAAATCTATTTTCAGAATTACACTGAGCATAATTCAACCAATCAATGAGCCATTAGGAGTTTAGTCCCAACACTTCTTCATTACTAGTGGCATGAGGGCTGCTCGACTCAGCAGAATCCTGTGCGAGGAGTTACCGCATCACCAGCAATTCTGGGCCTAGGGACAGAAGCTAACATCATGCCTGGGGACAGATTCAGCCAAAAACTGGGTGACAAATTAAGCTGCATAACGGCCAGGGACAGGATAAAGGACACTTGGCTGAGAAAGAGGACAGCATGGCTCTAAGGACCTGCTCTTCTCTTTCCCGGGTCGTTTCTATATCTCCTCCCATGTCCGCTCTTGGATAGACCCCAGCTCCTGCGCCAGATGACCTCTGAAATGGGGGTGTGGAGGGGCTGGCCTATAGGAGCTACAGAGTGGTGAAGGACCACCTTCAGCAGCCTCCTTCTAGGCGCTGTCGGTCACCCGAGCCAGCATCTGCCAGAAACTCTCTTAAGACCATTCTAAGTCCCCAGAAGGGAAAAGAGGGTACAGAAGGAGTGGAGGTCAGCAGAAAGAGGCGGCCTGGGCCCGAGGAAGGGGAAGATCACGAATCCCTGAGTCTGAATCCTGGCTCTGTCTCTGACCAGCAGGTGTCCTTCGGCTTCCTCAAGTCCACTAGAGCAAGGGTCCCTAAGCCCCAAGGCCACGGATCAGTACAGGTCTATGACCTGTTAGGAACTGGCCTATGCAGCAGGAGGCCAATGGGATGAGCTTCATCTGTACTTATAGATGCTCTCTACTGAGCACATTACCACCTAAGATTTGCTTCCTACCAGATCGGTTGCAGTGTTAGATTCTCATAGGAGCATGAATTCTACTGTGAGCTGTCCTTTTGAGGGATCTAGGTTGTGTGCTCCTTACAAGAATCAAATGCCTGATGACATGAGGTGCAGCTGAGGTCCTTGAACCATCTCACAACCATGTCCTCAGCCCTGATCCATGGAAATGTTGTCATTCCACAAAAAAATAGTCCATGGTGCCAAGAAGACTGGGGACTGCTGCTTCTAGAGAACTCCTAATCTGAAAAGTGGGGTCACTACACTTAACAGAGAATATAAGAAGACTTCCTGAGAAGCACCGGGTGGCAATACCTGTCATGTCACAGTTCATCATTTCCTAGCTGTGACGCTATGGAACATCTTAATCAACCCCACTAGCTCAGTTTCCTTATGCAAAATAAGGAAAGTAAAAGCAACTGCTTCAGAGGGATTTTGTGACACAGAGACAATTTACTTATATTACCTTCAGTACCAAGCACTATGAAGCACCAAGTCCAAACCCCAGACCTCAGCAGGCGTCAGTAGATATAAACTGATTTCTCTTCTCTTGAAAATTCTTTTTGACCTTTTTCCAGTAACCCCCGCCTCCCAGAATCTACCCTCCAAGAATATCACAGCCACTCCCAGGAATTCAACAAGGCTAGCTCCACCAAGACAACCAGATCCAACTAAAACTAAATGCAGACAGTTTTGTTTTCTTGAACATACCAGCATAACCCTGAGAATCAGCACAGTTTGCCAAATCAGAATAGTGGTGACAACCACCACAAATCACCAGCTTGCTCTCCCTTAGAGCAGAACTGCATGGGACCAAAGTTTTCATGTTTCTTCCACCTCCTGCCTCTTAAGGAGGTTCCCACATACTCTTAGCTGTAAGGACAACAGCACTGAAAATGCTGACAGTCAGCACGTTTTTTGCTTATGAAGAACTGGGGTGGTAGGCACTGTCACTTCTAAGGAACACTTCCCCTTTCTTACCAACAGGACCTTGATTCCGTGGGGGTGTTCACTCCTGTCCATACCAATGAATGCCTCAGAGAAAAAAAAGAGCTCCATCTCTGGCCCCAAAATAGACTATTAGGGAGCAGATGGAACTTCTAGGTTCATTCCCTTACAAGCGATAATTTTAGAGTAATCACGATATAATTCTGGCAAATGAAAAAAGGAGGAAAGACTGCTGGGGACCCAACTTTGACCCACCCAAAAGAAGAGGCCACTCTGTGTTTCTCCTGGTGCATGTTTTCGGTTGTTATGCCAGGAGCTTATACAACCATTTTGCAATAATAAGGTGAGTTCTCCTGGTAGGAAAGCAAAACAAAGCAGTTTGTGTCAAAAAGAGTCACAAGGAAGAGCTAGAATCCTAAGTATATTTCACCAGAAAACTTCCCTACTTATTTAACTAAGTTACATGATTATTACTTTCCTTGTTTAAGTCCAGAGGGTAAGAATTGTCTAGTAGCTCCAGTCAAAAGAATCTCAACTAATAAAATCCACATGCAAAGTGAAGGGACATGTACACAGATATGAACAAGAGTCAGACACATGTTCATTTGTATCTGGAGACACAGTGGATGGGCCCTGAGGTCCAGCTGTGGAGGGAAGGGTACCACATGGGTCCAGGTGTACAAAAACTCAGTATGATGCATGTCATGATTTGGATTTAGTGTCCCCCAAAAGCCTCATATTCCTATGGATATAGTGTAGGGTTGGGAGGTGGGGCCTGGCTGGAAGGGGGCGGGTGCCTGGGGCTTGACTTGGAGGGGTGTGTGCTGGTTCCACCCTTCCTCCCAGTCTCTCTCTCTTCCAACAGGCTGTAAGGATCTCTGCCCCAAGAATTCCAGTTCCAGCTGTAGCTGTGGCCCCACCGTGTGATTCTATCATTGTCCAGCTGCCCACCCATGAATGAACTGAGACCTTCTGAAACTATAAGTTACAAGAAATCTTTGCTCCCTAAGTTGTAGAAGTCAGGTATTTAGTCACAGCAACAAGACAGTCACTAAGACACTGTATATTGGCAAGTATGGTAGGCAAAAGCCGAGGAGATCTGATTCAATAAAATAAGGTCTGTTGACGAGAAGGCACAGTAAAACACAGACTCAACCCAATGCAAGGATCCCTCCCTGAATCCCTCCACATACCCTAGGTGAGACCACAGCTCTTTGGCTCCTAGTACCCCACAAGGCAACGGGCCTGAGCCAGTTCCAGATCTGCTTATCTGTTCCCATCACTTCCCTGACAACCAACATATTATGATCTTGACTTCCATAAACATCTCTGCCACTATAGACCCGGTGATAAAAGGCACTTCTTAGAGTAGGGTGAAGGAAGTCATTGCAAGGAAAAACTCTTAGCTTCTCAGAAATAACTCTAAGCTTTGAAAACATACATTTTTGGTATCAAACTAGTTTTTCCCAACAGCGTATTTATATCAGAAATTGTAATGACAGATGTAAAAATACTGTTGTCAGGGCAAGGATGATCACAAATGTGTCATTTAACACAAATTAAATGGTATATTTTCAAATTCTTGTATCACTGCATCTCAAAAAACACCAGATCACAACTCTTATAGAACTTAAAATGAAAAACAAAGTGAAACAGGGGGGTAGGGTGGGGAGGGAGGAAGGGAGAGGTGGGTAGAAGGAGGGACAAAAGGAGAGTGGGAAAGTCTTTGTCACCTTGACAAGATACGTATGCGCACAAAATCCTCAACTTCATTGTACACCTTAGGTTTTGCACTAATACATATCAATAAAATGGAGGGGTAAATACTGGCCACGGTGGTCACAGTTTCTCATCTCCAATGTAAAGAGGTCAGATGCCTTGTCCACAGCCATGTTATGGCTAGCTTGGCAGCCTGGGACCTAGGTACAGCACTATCCACTTCACTGTCACTTTCTCTTCTGATGAGACTATAACCAAAGGTTCAGTCCATTCTCTCAGCTGCTGGTCCTGCTCTGGTCCACTTTGTCAAGGCTTCACACTCCCTTCTTGACATAAAGATGTACTTTGCCTTTCCACATGATGACTTGGAAAACAGTGGTTGTGGTAAGCCAGTTTGCACCTTGGATTGTACCTTTTCCTTAAGAGGCGCTCTCTGAGATGCCAATCCTAAACATTAGATTGGCCCAGAAATAAGGAACACAGTGCAAATTTGGCTGTGACCAGTATCTCTGCATCTGGGGCTTTAGAAAGTATTAGAAGCACCTGCAAAAGCTCCAAACACAGAAAAACAAGCAGCAACCCCCTCAGGCATAGAATGAAGGACATCTGGTGCTCCGCCAGAAACCTTAAAGAATGCCACACCCACTCTCGGTAATTCCTGTGGAATGCAGCTACTTTCTGTGCCTCCAAGAGGCTTAAAAAGAAACGGAACAGTGGCTTTGCCAAATAGGGTCCAGTCCGTCTGGGATCATAAGAATGAGCTACCACAAATGCCAGGGAGGACACAACAGAACCCCAAATGCCAGGACATTGCAGAAAAGGATGCACCAAGCATCTATGTCCACAAGGATGCTGGCTCACAGGTGGATCTCACAATCAAATCCAGTAGTGCAACAGACTTAGAAAATGTTGCAGATCCAAGATCCTTATTAGAAAGTCACAATGGCTTCAGAACTCAAAGCTTACAAAATCCTGCAGTAAGATATTTAATCCAAATTTATTTGACCACAAAAGATTTTCTGGAGAGAGGTAGAAATGCCTACTAGCACCCCTGAACACACCATTTGGAAAACACTGGATTAAAATGGAAACACTAAATTAAAAGCAGCTGGGGGAGAAGACAAAAAGTCAGCTGGACTCTTGCCTCTTGGTCAAGGGGTAGGCAGAGCTTTGTTTATAGTTACCAAGCACTAAGAACATAGGGACAGGGAAACTTCCCTGCCTTTCTGTCACAGATCTCATCCTCCCAGTGGAAGAATGATTCTTGTTCATTCATAAGAAACAGAGAAAAGGAAAGGAAAGGCTCTGGAAAGAGAATGATAGTAGGGAGCCCTAAGAGCACTACTAATTTGGGGGAATCTCTTACCCTTTACCTGCTATTTAACCTCTGGCCATGACACTTCCCATCTCTTGGGAGACATAGGAAGTAATCTCCAGGTTCCTTCAACTGTATTCCTCACTCCTTCCTATGAGAAGAGAAAATTTATCTTAAAGGTGAGGTGGGCAGAGTCCATCACCTACCATCATGTTTGTCTTCTGGGCAAAATTCATAAAGAATAGTGACTCTCCTTATGTGGGTGGTCTTCTAGAGGTGGAAGATAAGGTAGACAGTGACCCTCCATGCAAGTGGACAGACTACACTTGCTCAGCAGACCCAACTCCTGCCACCCAAGGCTTCAAAGGGAACCAAGAAGCCTCCTTTTGGCTTTAAGTCCAAGCAACTTTTCTCAGCCCAGCAATAAAATCAATGTTTTGATTTCTGTTGGACCTTGTGTATGTTTCAGCTGGCTCAGGATTATCCCCTTTAAGACTCCAATACAGAACTAGATGCCTAGATCTAGTTAAGGGAGAAAAGAGTAAACTTATCTCTTGGAAACTGAGCTGCAGAGGCTCTCTGGAGGGAAGTTAATCCTCCCACACCCTGAAGACAGGACTGAAGTCAAAACATGCCAGGAAGCCAAGGAGTCCTTCTGTTTCTAAGGCCGGGGCAGGGAACAAAGGACACACCTCATGGACTACTCACTTTCCCCTCCTGCAGCTTCCTCTCAGCTCATACTCCGCCATGAAAGGCATTACTCCAGGCTGGCTGGGGGTGGGGGGAGGCCTTACCACCGTTTACTTTCTAACATGGAGCACATGCTTATCCCCTCAAGTACTTTTTCTAGTCAATTACTGTGTGTATTTACAGTGATCATAATTATACCTAATTACTTAATTAGCATGACTGCATGCAGCTACTAACTTTGAGTATGCGATTATAGCAGAGAGACACAGAAAGGATGAGGTCATGATAATCAACCGAGAGGCAGGTCAGCTTGGCCCAAGGAGATGGCAGTGCGTCTGTTCCTTTGGACTAGGTGGTTATAACTCCAAAGCACAAGTTCAGGTATGTCTAGGGTTTCTGACTAACAGAGGAAATGATATTATTTAATTTTTTTTCCTTGGTTAAGGAAAAAAATAGCAATAGGTCATACTTGGACTATGTCAACTTTTGGCAGACTTGAATATCAGTGTCCAGCGGAGGTTGCTATCTAGGGGCTCAGACTCTAAAGACAAGCTTGTAAGGATAGCTGAACTCCATCCTGAGCGACCAGAACTTGCCCTGTTGGTCCCAAGATATCCCATCTTGGCATTATCCAGCTCTTTCTAGAATGAAAGGATACTAGTAACCTGTTAAGAGCAATTTTTCCCTCCAGGGACCTCGGTCTTCCCAAACCTAGGATCATAGGATTCTCAGGAGTCTGCTATTTACTCTAATCAGATCTGTAAATGAGGTAGAAGAAAAATCAGATGGGGACAATGAGAATAGTATTCTGTGACACACTATCATACAAACAGGACCTGGAGATAAGTGAAAAAGGCTGGAGCTAAATGTCATCTTTACTTTCCCCAAGATTTGGCCTAAAATTCTGCTCAGGACACCATCAAGAAACAACCAGCAACCCAAAAATCCCCAGATCCCCTTCTTGCTATTGGCCAGTCCACCCATGCAGGGGAGGGTGCTGGAGAAAACCCAGAAAGGCTTACTCTGCAGAAGCAGCAGCTGCAGCCATCGCCTCAGCCACTCGTTCCAGAAGGGGCCTGTGCCTCCCAGACAAAGGAGCCCATTTTCCATATTTCATCCACAAGTCCATTATGCTGAGCTAAGTGGTTGGGAATAAACACCCATCATCACTCTGCACTAAGCGATGTATGTTAGTATAGACGGTGGCAGAAATCTATATCATTCCAATGCACTACTAATACTGCATTACACAGCACACAGGCTCTGCGCTCCCTCCCTCAGCTGGAAAACTGGCTTCAGCCGCTCCTCTTACAGAAGAGACAAGTTCCAAGACTAATTAGTCCAGAAGAAAAGGAGAAGCCAAGCCCCTTAGTCACAGATAAAAGCCCTCTGGTACCAGCCAACCACATGGACACAGCCTCCCCCTGGCCTAGTATCTCCAGTTCCGGCTGTTTGTACTGAAGTTCTTGCCTTTTAGGATAATGCACTGGAGCACAAGGGTGCATCGAACATTGCCCTAGAGAAGAGTACAAGGCCAGAGAGTGATACAAACAGGTGCCCAATGGCGGAAGAGGTATGGGGAAAAGTGGTTCTCCCCCTGAGCCCCAAACTTTGGCACACAATAAGTGTTCAGTAGATGCTTATTAACTAGCTGAAGGAATGAAAGAGAAAGAGGAGCTGGAGGGAATCAAGACAGGTGTGGGTTGTTAATGTCACGAGAGTGGATAAGCAGTCCCAGGACAGAGGTTCCAGGCCAGCACGGAAGGATCTGTGATGGCTCTAGGGAAGACGCAAGAAGCGTGGGCAGCCAGGAAACACTGAAGATCAGATGTATATCTGTCCTTCGATGTATAGACACTCACGTAGAAAGAATCAGCATGGGCCAGCTTGAATGTGACGCAGAGAGAAAAAGAGAAGCTTAAGACCTCAGGACAAACAAGGAGGAAAGGGTTCGATGCCCGAGATGGGAAGGGCCCACAGGGGCTCCAGGTTAGCACCATGGAGAATCAGTTCAATGAACTATGTGTGAACTGTTGTAAAGGCACAAGCATAAGGGTCAGTAAATCAAGGTGTCAGCTGCCCACAGGCCTTTCACCAAGGCTGTATCAGAAGCAGAGTGAGCTCACTACTGGTGTATCTGAATATCGAGTAAGAATTACACAATCATTAGTTGCTTGGATAAATAGGTCAGAGCAGAAAGAAAGGTTTATATGGTCACAAACCTGTAAGCACACAGATTACTTGGACACTTTAGAAATTACATCAAGAAAGAACCCACAAGGCCCAGAAGCTGATGGGTGGCCAGTGTCACATGAAATGAAGTAAACTTGCCTTAGGATAACTACCCTGAAGGAAGGTTGGCCGTTCCTTACAAAGTTTCACATATTCTTAACATAACGATGGAATAACTGCACACCAAAGCAATTATACAAATGAGTTGAAAACGTGTCCACATAGAAAACCTGCACACGAATGTTTACGCAGCCTTATTCAGAACTGCCAAAAATAGGGAGTAACCAGGCTGTTTGTTACAGGTTGGCTCCCTTTCCAAAAAGATAAATAAACTCAGGCCCTACTCTCAGTGATTTAGAATGTGAAGTTATTGAAAATGGGGTCATTTGTTAGGTCAAGGGGAGGCCACAGTCCCATTGACCTGATCCAGCGTGCTAGTGTTCAGTGCAAAGGCAGAGGATTGGAGTGAGGTATCTGGAAGCCATGGAATGCCAAAGATGGCCGCCTCCACACTAGAGGCCAGGAGGAGGCAAGCAAAGGTCCTCTCCAGGTTGCAGAGGAAAAGTGACCCTAGAGACACCTGGACTGCAGATTTACAGCCTCCGGAACACCAAGACAACTCAATTCTGTTGTTTGAAGCCTTCTTGTTTGTGGCACTTTCTATGGCAGCCCCAGAAAAAGAACACAGTGTCCCTGAGCAGGTGAATAGATAACAAAACTGCTGCACCTGCGTACGATGGAGAATTATTCAGTACTAAAAGGAAGTAAGCCATCAAACCATGAAAAGACACAAAAGAACCTTAAGTGCATGTTGTTACGTGGAAAAGGCCAGTGTGGAAAGGCTGTCTATATGATTCCAATTATATGACATACAATCAATGTTACAGATTATGGAGACAGAAAAAAAAAAGGATCTGTTATTTCCAGGGGCTCGTAGGGACAGTGTGAGTATGTGAGCACAGAGTATTGTTAAAGCAGTGAAGTTATTCTGTCTAACACTGTATGCTAGACAAATGTCATGATGCTATTGTCAAAACAAAGAACTGTCCAACACCAAGAGCAAACCCTACTTTAAACTCTGCATTTTTGTTAATAACAATGTCACACTAGTGGTCTGTCAACTGTGACATCCGTATTACACTAATGCAAGATTTAATAATAGGGGAAACTGTGATAGAGAGCAGGGAGTGGAAGGGACTAGATGGGAACTCTATTCTCTCCTCAATTTTTCTGTAAAACTAAACCTGTCCTAGAAAAGAAAAAAACATGACACCAACAGGACCAGGTATTGCCTTTTATGGGGCAACTCTGTCCCTTGGACCTTGATCCTGGGGAGAATATAGAGGGTATATGTGCTAAAAGTCAGATCATGGATGGCCCAGCCTTATGATAAGAGTGACATTCAGCTGACCTTGAGTATGTTATGCAGGTGCTGCCCATATTCTGGAAACGAGAAGGAAAATCCACAAAACACTGTCCTTGTTCCTCAATATGCTACCTCCCTGAGGCCAAGATGTATAGGGTAGGAGGCAACCCACTCAGGATCTCCTCTCAGATAGTAGGAGCTTTTACCCTTTCGTCCTTTGTTTCTCAACGAAGACCTGTTGTCCCACACCTTGACTCTTTCATCCACGATTTCATTATTTGACATGTTGAACACACACATCCACGCAAAAGAAGTATAGAGCAAGTGAACAGAGACAGGAATTCTAGGCAACGTGACTGGAGGGTAGAGGATAGAGGTTGGAATAAGGGGGCTGAGGATAAAACTCAGGCTCAATCGGACCAGCAGTTATGATCTGGAACAAGTCAATGAGGCTTACCGAGCCTTAATTTTTTAATCTACACGATGAAGGTAGTAAGTACTCCCTCAAACAGCCATGAGCTACAGTTTAGGAAAAAAGAAAGAAAAGTTGACCTGGAGATAGTGTGGGCCGAGGGGCAACTCACAAGTGGACCTTGAGACAGTGTGGGCCGAGGGGCAGTTAACCAGAGGCTGGCAGTGAGCTGGGGTTAAAGGATCAGTAAGATGCACAAAGGAAGAAAGGACTATGGGTGAAGCCAGTAGGAGAAGGAAGGAGAAAAGACACTAAGGTAACACGTACGGGCCTGGGATTGCTGACCTCAAAAGAAGTACAAAGGCTGGAGATTCATCAGCAGAAAGGGGAGAGTCAAATAAATAAACAGGGCCCTGAGAGGAGAGAGAAAGTAGCAGGGGTGCTGTCTTGGTCTGAAGGACCAGCTAGGGTTGGCCATAAACCTGAGGCAGTAGTGACCATTTGTGTCTCCTTCCTCACTGTGTGCAGAGCCCAGCAGAAGCCCTGACACAAACCTCCTATGAATGTGTGAGCTAGATGGCAGGGGAAATCAGTCCAGCACAGGTGACTTGGGACTTGGGTGCGAAGAAGGAAGAGAGAAGAAGGACGATGGTCGAGTTCTTTAGACACCAAGGCTGGCGTGGAGAGCAGGGTTGTAGGAGGGTCCCGGGGAGATAAGACTAGAGACAGAACTGTAGGGCAGAGAACTTCAAGAGATTCATGGTGAGCAGTAATGGCATACAGACATGAGCTCAGCGTGAGCAAAAGGAGGACCAGGCTACCAGAATGAGAGATGTCACTGCTTGTAGGCTGATAGGGGTTAACACTGGGAAAATGGAGTCACTGTCTGAAGACGAAAGCAGACACCAACACTTGAGACTAAAGAAAGGAGGGAGAAAGGAGGGACCTAGATTATCTCCCCCAGATGCCCTCTGCTTTCTTAACCAAGAAAGTAGGTTTCAAGAAAAGGGATGAACAGAGAACCCAAGACCCTGAAGATATCCATGGAGCCTTCTAGGTGCCCTGTGGTAAAGCACGACTCTTCAAACAGTCCCGAGGAGTCCAGCCCCAGCCCATGAACGGCACTGGTGCAGCCCAGAGCTATCACAAGGGTGACAAAGGGAACCAAAGGCCCAATGTTGTTACAGGTACCTTTTACTTTCTCCCCAGTGACCTATGGTGCCTTGGTTTCTCATTCTCTAGGACTCATCTCAATGTCTAGGACCCTCTGCTCTGTGACTAGAACTGTGTCCCCTCTAATGATGCCTTTGGGAATTGAGGGAGCTTCCCATGAACAGTGAGGACTGGGTCACACAGCCCAACAGATGCATCTGGAGTCAGTTCTTTCAGAATCCCTGGAAAGGCTGAATAAATGAGGAACAAAAACAATGCCAAATGTGGAGCACTTGTAGGGAACATGGGCAGGGTGATGCAGGCATCTGATAAGGGTTGTACTAGGTGATCTCTAAGTATCCTCGCAGCCTGACAGGCGATGAAATATACTACCAGCCAGATTGAAGACAGATAGAAAGTGAGACGCAAAGACAGGACCAGCATCCTAATCATTAGGGTCACCATTGTGAACAAAGAAAAAAATACATTTAAAAAAAAAAGTGTTTTATGCTTACTCCCTGCCTAAAGGGCCTGAGGAAATGATACTGCTGGCAGCTCCAGGTTCTTGCAATGTATTCCCACGTGGCACATTTTAAAATGGGTCAAGGAAGGGATTCAGATGGAAAGACTCTGTGGTTCGCAATACAAGTATTTTTCCTCTTTAATCTTTTCTCCTTGGTTCTTGCCATCTTCCCACAGGAGTGATCCCAGCCTTTTCTGCAGAGCCAGGACGATTCTCCACCTACTTCTGTGTTAAGGCACATGTGGCTTTAATCATACATGACAGTGTCCCACTGGACTCAGGGATGTGCCTGGGAGTCACTTCCCTGGGCTGAAGAAGCCCTGGTAATCAGAGGTAATCACTGACATCTTGGCTGAGCCAGTGAATCCACGGAGAGCTGGCCTGGGTGCTCCCAGTCTCTGTTCTGTGAGTCACCGATGGCTCTGCAGAGCGAGGACTGGCCGAGCCTGGCTACAATGCCCCTGTGCGGCACTTGTCATGCAGCGCGTGCTTTCTGAAAACAATTAGAGCAGCTGCTTGTCTACTGAGACAGAAAATGTCCTGCTGGCCTACAAAGAATCTTTCCCCTAATATCAAAGAGTGGTGACAAGCCAGAGACTTCTTACATTTTCCCTTTGATTTGGCACCTCGGAATCTCTTTCAATAAACCTGCCTCCCTCCATCATCCCTGACTTCTTCCTGCTTTCACACAAGGGTAAGTGGGTCCCTGGAAAGGTCCCATACCCAGGGGAGCTAGGCGGAAGGCTCTGCCTGCACCTCGTTTTCCTGGGATGGCAGCTGCTGGGCTCTGAGCACCTCCCTGACATCTAAGGACACTCATCAGGTCCCACAGCCCTCTCCACTACTCCCAGGTTACCATGGAGACACTGATTCTGATGGCTCCAAGGACACTTCTCTAAGACATGCCAGAGTCACCCCATCTCGCAACTGTGCCAATGACCTGGTGTTAGTAGCTTCGTCAAGCGTAGATATGGGCTCGGGTTGTAGTCTTCCTCTGGAGCCCAGCGCTGCTGCAAAGGGAATACTGTTGACCCTCACTATTCATGAACTCCGCTCTCGGGAGCTGGCCTTCCTGTTAAGACACGGGGCTGGATCCAGCAGCACAGACCCGTCATCCCAGAACTCTGGGAGGATAAGGTAGGGGGATCACAAGTTTGAGCCCAGCCTGAGCAACTCTGCGACTTAGTGAGAACCTGTCCCAAAACCAAAGATAAAAATGGGCCGGGGATATAGACCCACGTGAAGATCCTCCTAAGCTCAATCTCCTATGTTATGATTTGGATTGGAAACGTCCCGCAAAAGCCACCTGTATTGTTGCAGAATACCTGTGGAACCATGTGCTGTTAAGAGTTGAGGTCTGGTTAGTATGGTAGAACACCCGGGCTTGACCCAGAAGAAGTAGATCACTGGGGCAGGGCCTGAAGGGATTGTATATGCTAGCTCTGCCCTTCTTCCCTGACTTGGCTTCCTGTCTGGCATGCTGTGAATAGCTTTTCTCCAGCTAGGCCTCTGCCATGTGCTTCTACCATTGCCAGCTGCCCATGACTGAGACTTTCTGAAACTGTGAGCTGAAATAAATCTTCCCTCCTTTCTATCATGCATGTAGCTCGTTCTGTCCCAGCAATGAGCGTAACTTAAGAACCCAGTGCATCATACATGAAAATAAGTCTGTTTACAATCTCAAAACTGATACTTGAGAAGCTTTCAGAGGTATGAGGGGACCTGTACAGAGCAGTGAAAAAATGTTAGTGTTCCTATGTGCGTGTTTCTAGCTGAGGCTGAATAAGGCAATGCTCTGCCTCATTTAAAAAGTATTGATTTTAATTGGCAAATAGAAATCATTCTATTTATCAGGTACAACAGGTTGCTTTGAAATTCTTGCCTTCAATGTTCCTATTCTAAACAAGTGCCCTTCCCCTGGCTTATCTCAGACCATGTTTTCCCATTTCTTGTGCATTTGGTTGGTAATATTGCCCTGTGGAATGCCTCCTGAGCACAGTGCTGAAACACAGTCTCATGCTCCTGGCACAGGACAGCTGTGACATGTCTCACGGGGGAACAAGTCTGCTAGATATGTTTTGACCAGTCATGAGTCTAGCTCTGCTGGCCGTTGAGTTCAATGCTCACGAGTCAGTACTTCGTCTTAACTAATGTGTGTTTAAATAGGAACATGCATATGATGCACAACAAGGCTATGTGTTGATCAAATGTGGTCAGGGGCTCACAGGAACACAGGAACCTAACTCTGTATTTCCCCTAAGAAAAAGGCTCAGGGCTCTCTTACTCACTGTTCGCACCCAAGTACTAGAAAAAGAAGTCAAACAATGAGAATCAATGGCTAAGTCTATACTCAAACACCAATAGCACCAGACACTCAGCATCAACTCCAGCTTGAACCTGTACTACCCCCTGAGAAGGGCTTTCCTCCCAGTCACACCCAGGCCAGGCCAGCCACCACCCACCCTGATCTAAGACAAGAGCTTGAACCAGGGCACAACATTCTTTGCTCTCACTCCCACAGCTCATCTTTCTTCCTTGCCCCGCCATGCTCCAGAACCCAGGTAACCTTCCCTGCTACTGACAGGGAGCAGCTGATGAACACTGAGGTGGACTCAGGAGGCACATGATGACCTGATACTGGCTCAAGCCCCGCCCCTCCCACGGCAGGAACCCTCTCACTTAAAAATCCAAGCCAGAGCGATGGGAGCAGAGGTGGTTACAGGCCTGCTCTGCTGTGGGACTTCCAAGCAGGAATCGTAAGAGATCTGTGTGAGTTCACACAATGACGCCTAAGACCAGAGAGCTCAGCCAGCAATGAAAAGAACAGATGAAAAAAGCACAGTGCCCTCTTCCTGGGCTACCGTGGGGCTGACTAAGGCCAGAAGAGAACCAGTTGGCAGGCAGCCTGGGGCAAGTGTGGGGAGTTCACAGCCTTCCAGAGGCCTAATGTTCCTGTCTGTTGGGCTCGCCCTTCATCTAGCTCATCACTTACTCTGGTCTCTTCCAGCCCTCGGGGAGTCAGTCACCGGGTCCCTGCTCTCCAAGCTCTCTTCCTGAAGCAGTAGGACATTCCCTGGGGCAGGCAGGTGGGGGTGGGGAATAAAGGGCTGTGCAGAGGTGTTTCTAGCCCAGCTTAAACCTGGGGATACCTCAAGGAGACGCCTGCTGGATGGAGGGACAAGCTTCTGAGGTTCCAGAAGCTAAAAAATAACTAGCAGCACTCAGCAGAAATGCAAAGAGAGGAGCTGGAGCCAGCAGGAGGCGAGAGATGAGGAGGAGATGTGGCCCCAAGCCTTTGGTCAGCTGTGAAGAGGCGAGAGCTCCGGCACTTGGGCTATGATCCAGTCCCCAGGGTTGCACAGTGGGGCACTACGGGGCGGCCGGAGAGATGTGTCCATTCTGAGGTGTTACACCTTTCCTTCCCTTGTCCTCCCATGGGGGCATTAATAGATTCTAGTGGCCTCAGGGGCTATTATCTGGACAGTTAGGGTGTGTGTCCTATTTATCCGGGCCAGGTCTACAGAGAAGACCACTTCCTTCCTATCCTCTCCTTCACAGGGAACACCTCTTCGTGTCCGGGGTCCCGCTGATGCCAGGTAAGGAAAATAGGGGACCAGGTCCAAACTCATGTTCCTCACTGCCCCAGGACTCTGCTCAAGATTCCACTCCTAGCCCAGACTGTCTCCTACAAGGTCTGATAAATACGGAGGGTCTCTTAGAGAGTGGGATGCTGGCAGGTGGCAGGTCACCCCAGAGGGTTCCAAAACCCCAGCTAAATGGTCTGGCTCCATACCGCCCTTCCCTCCCAAGAAGGGGCAGGATTCTGACACCCCAGTACTTACATGTGTCTGGCTTATGACAGTTGTGTCCCTGACGGAAGTACTGAGGGTTCTCGATGACCGGGATGCGGGTCATGCCAATGACCACTGTGTCGGGCCCAGCGTCCAGGGAGGAGGGAGTGGTGATGCCATGGTTAATGTGGTGCAGCGGGCTGGCAGAGTCCTCTTCACCACTGATGACAGCTACAGGACCTGCACACAGCATGGAATATTTATTTGTTACCCAGGGAAGATGCTGCCCCACACCCAGCCATCCCAGCCCTGCCCCTGGACCCTATTCCCCCTCCACAATTTCCATAAGAGCAAAATCCATTACAGATATGTTCCCCAAATGCTCTTTATTCTGAATTCAGCAAACTCTCCCTGCCAAATTCGCTTTCTTGAAAATTACCCACCCTTAAACTATGGAAATAGCTGTAAAATAAAAGTGAGTCAAAATGATCAGGTCATAAATTACTTTCACTTCCTCTGAAATCCATATTGGTTCAAAATAATAACTTTAGATCCAAGTGTGGTGGTACGCACCTACAATCCCAGCTCTCAGGAGTCTGAGGCAAAAGCATTGCAAGTTTGAGGCCAGCCTAGACTACACAGTATGACCCTAGTCCCCCAAAAAACAGCACAGCAAGAATTTGAAATAAGTTTATTAGTTGTGGAGTAATAACTTGATTTTAATAAATGACTTTTCACCCTGCCCCTCCTCTGTTTGGAGCTGAGTTCTATCCCCATTAATTCTGATCCAGGTGGTCCATGATACCACGGAGGATCAGTATTATCAAAGCTCTCGAGATGAGTCCTATGGACAACAGAGAGCAAGATCTCTGCTTAAGGGCTTAGAGGCTCAGAGCTCCTCAGTATGGCCATCAGATCCCATCAGAGGCTGATATGACTTTCCCTGCACTCTGATATCAACCCTTCCTCATCCACAGAGAGACAGGCCCAGTGTGAACCTAAATCCAACCCACGTCAGATTTCACAAGTGATACGCCACATAGGTATTATTAGTCATTTGGCAACTGAGCCAGCTATCCTTTTCTTGGAAAATCCATATGACTCTGACAGCTTCAAAGAATGTGACTGGCATCTGCACCAACCTCAGCATTACCACTTTCTACCCACCCACAAAACCAAAAAATCCAGCGAATGAGATCACTCTCAAGCACAAGCTGACACAGACTATGAATGCAGCAGTCTAGGCAGAACAATGATTCTGTTTAGAGGTGTGATTCTATCATACCTACAAATAAAACTCCTATAAAGGGAATTAGCTGTGACTGTTTGTGGCTTCATACAATGGGCATTTTAAATGGTTGCTTTGCTAAACACAGGGTCTCCAGACAAAGCGCCTGCTGTGATTTGGTTTTGCGGCTTCAACAATATTTCCACTGCAGAAATCCATTACATCTTCCTGAAGTTTATGGAGAGAATATTTGCCTTCAAACAGCAAGGTAAAGCACCAATGAGGCAGAACTAAACGGAAGACCGGTAAATGCAAACTGAGGACCCTGAATCCACTCCATCTGCACAGACAGGCTAATTCTAACCCATGACAAATGGCAGGCCATGTCTAGAGACCATGTGGAAGAGACACAAGAAGGGGTCACTCAATGCTCACAATGACCACCTGCCTTGCAAAAAGAAGCCAGTTCCTGAGAACACCTTCTAAACTTCGTGGGAAAACACCAGAGTGACTTCCGGTTAGACAGGGAAAAGTAAGAACAAGTCTTTAACCTCTTTCCCTTGCCATTAAAATACACAAGAATTGATGAGAAAAAGAGAAGAAAGGAGACAAGAGGAAATAAGGCATGTCAATATTTTGAAGGATGAACAGTCAAAGAAAGTCAGCGACTCCGAGTACAGAGAGGGACAAGGGAGCCCTTAAGGGCCTGTTGTTGGGTAGGCACTTCTGCTGGGAGGCTCCAGCCTGGAAAGGACAGGAAAGGCAAGGTGACAGGAGTGAGAGTCAAGGCTGGAGGCAGGCACCTGTGCCATCACTCCGTCCATGCCCCATATGTAAGAGTAGCAATTTATTCCATCTCAGAGGAGGGCTGGGAGGAAGAATAAAGCCAAACTTCTCCTACTGTTCCTAGAATAACAGAAACTGTGTGCAACTTGCCTACCACCCTGTTTGAGTCACATTCCAATCACTGGGACAAAATTCTTGACACCCACAACTTAAAGAAGAGGAAGGAAAGGTTTATTTTGGCTTGTGGCTTTTAAAGAATTCAGGCTACAGCCAGCTGGCTCCAAGGCAGGAAGGTGAAAGAGCCTGGCAGAGCAAACTTGCTCAAGCCATGGTGGCCAGGAAGCAGAGAGCCAGTGAAAGAGCCAAGAATAAGTACATGCCCTTCCTGGTCACTTTCACCCCAGTGACGCTCCTCCCACCAGTTCCCATCTCCTAAAAGCACAATGAACTACTGAGCTCATCAATGGATGAATCTGCTAATAAGGACAGTGCTCACAATGATCCAATCGCCTCTTAAACATGTGAGGCTTTGGGGGATATTTTAGATCCAAACTAATCTAGACTCTCACCACTAGATCAGAGAATGCTCTCTAGGGAAACTCTCCAAGGCCCCCAGAAAATGGCATTCAGAATTCTCCAATGAAAAACCAAGTTCACTCTGTGACCATATCACAGTAAAACCTTCCAGAGGACACACACACAAGGTAGCATCTTGTTAGCTTTCTGTTGCACTTTTCCCAAGGATAAAGAAGCAGCAGGGGTCGCAAGGTAGTTCAACAAACCTTCAGCATGAAAGAGAAAGAGAAAGACACGCATTCACCAGGGACCCACAGGAAATGGAAGCCATGCAGGAAGCAGATGACTGGAAAAAACAAAAACCATTATCCTCAGAGAGGAAATATGACTACACAAATTTCAAAGTCAAAGAAGAATGGAAGATAAAGTCAAGAAAAGCTTCCAGAAAATCAAACAAAAAAGAAAGAGTTATAAATAAGAAAGAAAATTAAATCTTCACAGAGAGATAAAACATTTGATTAAAAGAAATCCCAGAAGTAGAAAATATGAATTAAGAGAAGAGAAAATAAAAAACATAAAAATTTCCCTAACTTACACACACACACACACACACACACACACACGGAAAGACACAAAAGTACAAAATGCCAGAGTGTTGGAATATTGGTGATAAAGAGAAGGAAGATGCTTAGAGCTTCCTGAAGGGAGGAGCAGGTCCCACCGACATGACCAGCAGTCAGCTTCCTACCAGAGGCTAATAGGGAGAGATCAGAAAGGCCATGGGATTCTCCGTGACAGCAAACACCGCCCATGTTTCTCTACTGAGCAGATCCATCAAAATGTTGATGGACAACTTCTCAATGAAGATAAGAATCTAAATTTATCTGTAAATCCATTAGAAAGACAAAAGAAAGGTACTTGGCAGTGTGCAAAAATGTACCTCACTTGTCCCGTTTCATCAGTAGACTGTAGTAAAACAAAGGGACATACAAGGAAAAGAAGTGATGTGGCCGTCTCAGGCCACAGGGCTATGGGAAGTAGGAGTCGGGGCAGACAGGCTCAAAGCCTGCAGTGTCACCAAAAGGCACTTGTTTTATCAAAATTGTAGATCATGAACTGAAAAAAGAGAAAACCCAGCATCAGGAGTGACCCTCCTCTCTGTCCCTTTTAGTTCTCAGCATTATGGGATGTGTGGGTTGTTAAGAAGCATACAGGAGGAACACGAAATATGCAGAAGTTTAAAGAAGGGGTAACTTTGGGACTTCAACCTTTCTGAGAACTGTGACTTTGAATCTGCTCTCTTCGAGTTTATGGGCACTGAGTGCGCAACAAAATTTCCCAAGAGTCTGTGATGTAAGACAGTCACCATTTTCTTGATATTAACTAGGATTTTAAAGGGCCAAAGTCACAGCCACAGGAAAAAGGGTCCCCCCACAGGCTCCTGAGCCATGAGAAGGAACAAGGCCTCTCAGGAAGACTTCATGGAGATAAGAGGAGAGTCAGACATGGGAGCCCCGAAGAACCCAAAGCTCTGAGGGTGGGCATTGGGAAGGGAAAAGGAAAGGACAGGGAAAGAAAACGGCTGGGAAAGAAGACGAGAACCAGAAAGGGGCGCTACCTTGGAGGTCCAAGGAGAAGTTCCGCAAGTCCTAGAGAACTCAAAAGGAGGACACATAGGAAGCGGAGTCAAAACAAGCCATGTGTTTGCAAGCAAGGAAGTGACCTTAACGAGGGCCACGCGCACAGAATGGCGGTGGAAAAAGACAAGTTACTATAAACTGTGTTCACTAAAAAATCATACTCGTCACAATTTTTATTATCTAATGCTTCCTAAGTATCAGTCCAAGTAAATTTCATTCTTTTAGTGTTACAATGCCTCTGTGACACCGGAGCCATTACTGTCTCCATTGGAGAACAGGAGTGTTGAGACACAGAGCATTTTCAAGATGGGAGTGTTGAGACACACGTCTAGCAAAGTGGTGACAAAATGAAACGGACAGCCTGCCCCAGAACCGCTGCTCAGAGCCATCAGCTGGCACCGCCCCCCTGCAAGAGCAGACCATGGGGGAAGTCTGTTCACACGGACACCGGAGCAGTTCTAGGACATTATCCTCCTCGTGAGCAGCTGCCTTTGATGGCAGGTCCCTGAGACTCTTTTTAAAGATGCTCCTCCCGACCCTTGAGAATTAGGATGGAAGTGAGTCACCTCATTAGGCTCTTTCAGACGGATTACAGATAATTCATCATCTCCCATTCCCAGGACTGCAGGACGCTCTTATTAAACTATATCCACACAGAAAAGAGCCCCACACTATCAGACCCTTGTACAATCTCCAAGGCCCTCTTAACTCCACTCTTCCATGAACTATGTTCTTTAAAATAAAAGCCAATAAAGGGCACGTATACCCATTACGTCAAAGAATACGGAAAGAGACCCTGGCGGCTCGTTTCTACCCGTGTCTGAGACCAGTGGGGCTATACACCAGCACTGAGGCAAGTCAGGACGTCCTTGGACAGAACTGCTGCGTATTTCGTATCCCTGGACCTGGGCATAAAAAGCGAGTCTCAGGCCGGGCACAGTGGTGCACAGCTGTACTCTCAGCTACTGAGAGGGGAGGATGGCAAGTTCAAAGCCAATCTAAGTAATTTAGTGAACCCTGTTTGTTTTGCATCAGAATAAATAAAAGTACAAAGGGCTGAGGGTGTAGCTCAGGAGTAGCATGCCTGCCTAGCGTGAGCATGGCCCCGGTTGCACCGCCAGAACTCCCACCACAGCAAAGCCAGCCCCGGGTTTCTCTGTGAAGACCGCTGTCTCTCGTCCTTCTGTGAAGGGCATTAGGCATGAGGGAGGTACAACGCGTGTATGCGGAGACTGCGTGGAAAATCTCTGACCTGCCACTCAGTTTTGCTGGAAACCTAAAACTGATCTAAAAGTGAAGTCCAATAAAATAAAAGTAATTTTCCCCAAAAGTTATTATTTTTATTAGTACGCATTTGTGATACACAATTGTTACATTTGGCAGCCACAATGGTACCACATAAGAACAAAACAGCTTCCCAAACTGCTACAGAAAGCAGCAAAAACAATGAGATAAGTGTGCTCAAAGAGAGGAGGAGTGGTCTGAAGAGGATTAATGGCAATGTGTCTCTTACTGCAGTATTCTCCTTAAACATCCACATATATTCTGGTCATACCTCATACATGGCACTAGCATATAAAAAGAAAGAGAAATCTTCTCAGAACCTTTTTGCTAAGTTTAAGCTTTGGAGAGAGACCCTCAAGGGAAAATGGGTCTGCTCAGACACTCACATTACATTTTTCCTTCCAAGACCTACTGTGGTAAAGCCGTAAGATCCCTGGGAGCCCTGAACATCATGCCCAGCAGGCTGGCCTGCACTCTCTCCAGAGTCTTTGTACCCCGTCCCCGCTATGGGAAAATCAGGGTACAGTTAGGGAGTAACTCCAGTTGTCATAGTTGTTGATTCCAGGGTGGGACTCGTGTCCCCCGAGAACACACAGGACTTTAATGACACCTGAGAAGGAGCCTCCAGGTGGGGAAGTGAGGGCCTACCCAAGCAGGCTGAGCCCCGGTCACAGAGACAGAGCTGGAGCCCAAGTCACCAGGTGGACCTACAGATACATGACTATTCTGCACGTGTCTCTGGTGACTCCAGGGAAAATTTTTCTCTGGATCCATAATACAGGAAGAGTGGGATGGGGTGGATCACAGAATATGAAGACAGGAAATCAGCAGCCTCCTGGGTAACACGCTCCCTCATCAAATCTCACACTTCTTTTCAGACTCAGGGAAACACTTCCTTGGAACCATTACATCCGTGCCCAGGCTTTGTCTCTAAAATCCCTTTCCTCTTCAGAGCCTGCATGGAGGTGCGTATCTATAATACCAGCACTCTGGGTAGCTGAGGCAAGAGAATCCCAAGTTTTAGTCCAGTCTAGGTAAATTAGCAATTATACCCTGTCCAACAAAAAGGGGGGGAAGGAATGCTGGGAAATCCGCTCAGTGTGAAGCCTTGGGTTCAATCCCCAGTACTTAAAAAAATAAATAAAATTAAAAAATGAATCCTCTTCCATTCCATCAAATCTGTTACTTACACAGCATTGACAATTCTCAGAAATTAAGAAAATCTGACAAAATTCAGTCATTGATTCGGTACCATAAAATTTGCCCAGCCAATGCATCAAAGTGTTTGGTGAATCAATCAATGGACAATATGAAGCCCCAAAGATACTGAGATCCCAGTGGCTTACAGCAACATGGAAGGGGGAGAAAAATAAACTAACATTTATGAAATATTTACTGTATGCCAGTTGCGTTGGTGTGCATCTTGTTCTCACCCTCAAGAGCTATGATTCTTGGACTTCCGGTCAAGATGGCAGCTGGATAACAGAACTATGCAATGAGACTACAAGTAAAAACTGCCTGGTGAACTTAGCTAGGATAGGAAGGCGTGCACCAACAGTTGAAAGGAGGCCACAGGAAGATCTGAAATCCCAAAGACACATCTGAAGCAGAAGAAAACAGCAGCTCAGGAAGCCACCCCAGGCAGACTGAGAGCAGCCGCCCTGAGCTGCTGGCATCCATGGATAGAGGAAAGAACCCAGAACCTCTGACCGAGGTAGCACAGATCTGGGAAAAGCGGACAGCAATGGTAGCCCCAGCCTCCAAAAACAAACTTGTGGGTAGTGCAAACTACAAACACAATGCGAGCTCCCCTAGCAAAGGCCTCCTGGATCCTAAACCAGAAGCAGTGCTTGGCAAGTGTAACAGGCAGTGATGTAAGCAAGATCCACTTAAAAAAAAAAAAAAGAGCCCAAGACTAAATTGTTTAGTTTAAAAGAAAACTCAGCAGAGCATATCAGGGTTTTAGGGGTCATTCTTAAGCAGTGCCTAGGAAGAAACTGGCACAAGAGACATTTGCAAAGAGGACAAAAAGGCTACCAAAGCCCTGAAGGGCTTAGGTATAATGATAGCATCTCTGAGGATGGAAAGATTTGCCCTCTGGGAAGGGAAGCATTGTGGAGAGAGTTGGGTGTGATTATGACACCTCAGAGGCCACTGGGAAGTTAGGTCTTCTATCACTGCCCACTCTCAGCACAGAACTCAGAGAAATTTCAGCTTCCCCCACCCCACATCCTTATACTTGTTCAAACAAATCTCTCAGCTAGACCTTTAAAGTGAAGTCACTCAAAAACAGAAACACGGGAAGAAGACAAGGCAACAGGACACCCACAGAGATGCCTGAGATGCTAGAAACTGATGTCATGGGACCTGAAACAGTGAAACTCATAGAAAAGGAAGCCAAAAAGCAAATAATTGAGTCAAACAGCCAGTTCAAATAAGATATCCTCAAAGAAATACAAGCAATGATCTGTAGGCTTAAAGAGGAACTTACAAAACAAATAGTGGTCCTAATGAAGACAAAGCCTACTGAGCATATAAAAGCCACAAATAAAAAGTTAGAAAAGTTGGCTGAGGTAAATAAGGAAATGTAAGATATGAAGGAACATTTTAATAGGAAAGTGTTAATTTTGAAAAGAAATCTAGCTGAAAATCAGGATATGAAAAATATATTTAAAAGCAGGGTAAGTCAATCCGAACACTGTGAGGACAGGGTTTCAGACCTTGAAGATAAAGCTGAGGAAACAAATGCTATAATTAGGCACGACTCCAAAATTAGAAATGAGCAAAGTAGCCGAGTACAACAGCTGATGGATGATTCAAAGAGAACCAATCTCAGAATTATGGATGTGGGGGAAAGAGCACAAGACAGGACTGAAGGTGTAAAGAATTTATTCACTGAAATCATCCAAGAAAATTTCCTAAATCTAGAAAAATAAATTAATTTTCAAGCATAAGAAGCTTATAGAACATCAAATAACCTCAACCAGCAATGACACTCACCACAGCCTATCAAAATCTCAAAAATATAACATAAAGAGAGAATATTAAAAGCAGCAAGAAAAAAACAGACATTATTCTACCAAAGCAAACCCATTCAAGTTACTGCAGATTTCTAAATGCAAACTTTAAAGGCCTAGAACAAAAATCTTTCAAGACTTAAAAGACATAAAAGTGACAACCCAGGTAGTTGTGTCCAGCAAAATTATCCCTTAAAATTGAAGAAGAAGTAAAAAGAAATAATCAACCACTAGCCCAGTATTGCAGAAAGTACTTGAAAAAAATCTTTGAGAGAGAGAGAGAGAGAAAGCAGCACCAAAGAACATGGAGAAAAGGAAACACCTAAAGAGAAAGTGTAACAAAAAAAAGATTGATATTTGAATCATTTGATTGATATCCCACTAAAACAGTACCAGTTTTCCCATAAAATCTGTGAAACTTCTCCCATAATTATTATTTTTATTAGTATATTAGTTTGCAAAGCATAATAATTATATCAGCATGGGGAAATGGTATAATATCTTAATCTGTGAAACTTTTTCGATGTTTATGATGTGTATAGATATTTAGTTGGGGGTGGAGTGGCAGAAGGCAAGGGTTTTGATTTGGGATATTATTGGTTCTAAAAACAGTCAGAGTTGGTAAATAAGTGTTTCTTGGGATCTTTTTCATGATGCTTTCATTAAGTGGTAAAGATAAAAGATCACATAGCCTTAGTCCATTGGCTAAGAATGCAGTCAGCCATTTGTTCAACCTGTGACTCTTGAATTTTATGTCTCAACTTTATGTTCAGTAAATTTCTAATAATGATCTTACTCATTTCTTCCTGCTCTTCTTTAGGAAAGAACTCTTTAAAAAATTCTGAATTAACTAAGTATGCCGTTATATCTATTGCTTTATGTGTGATATACTTTTGAGATATAGACTTAAGTTCACTGAATGTAGCAATTCATTTATTCGATCTTTGATAGAAGTTTAGCCTAAAAAAATCTGATTGATGTAATGATAACCTGAATGTCTTTTGTATGTCAGCACAATTGATAAGAACTCAATATGCCCAAGTACAGATGAATGGGTAAAGTAGATATAGTATATAAACACAATGGAGTATTACTATGCTGTTAACAATGACACATTTGAGTCATTTTTAGAAAATGCATGCATCTTGAGACCATAATGCTCGGAGAAATGAATCAGACCCAGAAAGTTGAATGTTATATGGCTTTGCTAACATGAGAAAAACAAATGTAAAAATAAAAAAAGTAAGAGAAATGAAAGAAAGTAAGAAGATGGACTCTGGAGAGAGAGACAGGGAAAGGAGCAGTGAGAGGGCAGGAAGGAGAAAAGATGATGATATGTAAAACAAAAACTAACTAAAAGGGGTGATAGTGCAAGTCAGGGAGAAGGGGAGAGTTGTGGAAGGATCAAAAGGGAAAGAAATTATAATTTTGACACAATACATATGTGCACAAAATACTCAAGTTCAATGTAAACATTTATATATGTATTGCATACATATATATATATATATATATATATATATATATACATATATATATATATAATAAAATGCCGAAAAAAGAAAAAAACTGTGATTTTTATTTGTGCAACTAGAAAATTCATCGCAGTTTTCCAGAAATCCCAAAGGCAGAAACTGATAGAACCTGTATTTGAAGTTGTGTGTGCTTATCTCCAAAGTTCTTTCTCTTCCCACCACCAACTTCTCAACACTAGAGCTGACCCCCTTTTATTTTTTGAGACAGAGTCTCACTCTGTAGCCCAGGCTGGTCCCAGACTCACTATGTAGCCCAGGCTCTCCTTAGACTCATGGCAATTCTCCAACCTCAGCTTCCCAAGTGTTGGGATTATAGACATGAATGAGGTGCTGGGGGATCAAACTCAGGGCCTTCAGCCTCCAAAGGCAAGCACTTTAACCACCATGCCATACCTCCAGCTCCTTCCCAAATATTTCTGACAAACATAGAGTATGTGAATAGAAGAATATGAAGGGGAGACATTGGACTCCATACATCTAAGGCAGATGACCAAAATTTTCAAGAGTGAGCCAGTGTACATACAATAACTTTGTCAAGTCCAACACGAACCATAAAATCCTAGGGCTAGAATTCATCCAAGTCTATAATCCTTCCTTTGTCCTGATCCTGTGCCTCCTTGCTCAGAAGGGAAGGGAGAGCAATCTCATCTCCCGATCCAGATAGCCCTTTTCAGGGCTGTGAGCATCAAGGCAGCTGCTGAGCAAGAACTCCCTGCAGGGGCACACCCTTCTGTACCCCCAGGAAGAATCCCCCATCTCTTTCTTGGAATGAACAGTGAGCAGAAGTGGGGATCCATCTCTTGCACACAAAGCTTTGGGATCCAGTACGTCTTATTCCATTGCTTGTGTGCCAGCATTTACAAGAGCACAAGGCAGAGCCCCAGTCAATCGCAAGGAGTCTTCAGGCGAGGCCAACAGGAGCAGAGGGCTTCAAAGAGCACGTGGTGCACAAATGAGTTAGGTGAAAAACATACAGCTGTGGTTTCCGGCATTGAACTTGCTGGGGTGCTATCTGCCATATCTCCACAGTTACCAGTGATTCTAATTTTTTCATTTAGACAGTGTGCATGGTTCATACCATCTTCAACAAATCCCCCATAAAACTGCTCCATGCAAAAGATGAGCTGGTTGTCTGCAATGATGCAATTCAACTTAAAATGTCTCCTCCCTGATCTTTGTCCCAAAGCTGAGCTCTAATTTTCAGTTTCATGTAGAGTCAGACTGTGATCATCTAGCTATGACTTGGAAGTATAGAGAAAACAAGGCTGGCTGGGTCTCATGCTTTTTTAATGTGTCCGAATGAAGCAAACAAACCAACCTTTGGATTAAGAAAATGAGTTTTTAAAAACCTCAACCTTTTCCTACTGATAACAATCAAACATTGACATGTCCCTGGTGGGCGAGGGCTTCGCATCAACAAATCTGGGAGCGGGAACTCATAAAACGGAGTAAGTGAAAGCACAACAAACACAATTAAAAATCCAACCATGCTCAGAGAGGGATTCCATTTGCCATCTCATAAAAACAGCCTGATCCTCAGAGGCAAACAAAAGAAAATCAATTTCTTAATTTTTTATTGGCAGATGTGGGACAGAAGACAAGAGAACATGGACTGTGACCAGTCGTAGGCCTGGGTACCAGTCTCCACCTTGACTTCCTGGACCAGCTCCCCAGGCCCTGTCCTGCCTGTTTCCTTCCTCCAATGTCCAGAAAAACACTGTCCACTGTGACCTCTGGGGCACACAGGGTCCTGCTCAACCAGGCATGCCCTCCTCACTTCCCGGCCCTTCTTCCAGAGTCATTTCCCAAAAGATCAGCTTCATTCTCTGGCTTGAATTCCCTCCCAGCTTCTTACAGGAACCAAAAGCATCGTTCATGCCTCATAACCTTCTTCGCTCAGAGGCATCGCCTGGTGATAGAAAATGATGCTGTTGAGCCACCAGCCTGAGAACACTCACTGAAGGGAAGGGAAGGCGGGACTGGTGCTCTGGATGCTTGGTTTCCCTCCTCTCAATGAACCATCACAGCAGCCCTGTGGATAGATCCTATTATCCTCTGTGATGCTGCTAAGAAAACCAGAGCTCAAGGTTTTATAATTTGTCCAAGGTTATATACAACATTAATAAATAGTAGACAGACCCAAGTCCATCTGACTTCAAAGTCCAGGCTTATTTTCATTGGCCTGTGTTGCCTGATTGTACCCTCGTTCCTGACAAGGGTAAAGTCGTGACAAGTCAGTCCCAGTCTACTTCCCAGCCTTAATCTTTAACTTTAGACTCACAAAGCATATGGCACCAGGCTTTGTTACAGCCACAGCAAACTCATGGCAGAAGAATGAGCAGTAGGAGGGGGCCTAGAATGTGGCAAATGCAGGCAGCCCAGAACCACCCACTTCTCTAAGAACTTGGGGTACAGATGAGACTTCAGAACATCCTAGGAACTGACAGGAAGTAATTACATTCCAAGTGCATGTATACGATGTTAGGCGTGCCGAAAGATGATACTCTTTACCCACAGCCCACAAGGAGACCACAACTCAACTTTCAGGGTTCATAAATTCAGCTCTAGCCATTACAGTATGGCTAGCCAATTCCACACCAAAATAGAAATAAGTACTTTCCCTAAAGATTGATCCATAGCTTTTCTCCCAATTTCCTTGGAAATGAAAGAACATTTGGTTCTCACTGTAGTAGGAGCTGACGTTGAATCCTCAGTGCCCTTAGGCCCTTTGCCCACCTACTTATGCCACTTTTGCACAAAGTATACTGCGATTTCAGGACTAAGAGAATGGCAGCCAAACACCAGTGGGATAAGCCCTAAAGTGTCTACATTTTACCAAGGAAGGAGAAAACACATCATGTCCAAGTGGGACCTAAGAAAACAGTGAGTCCATTGAATGCCACAAATGTCTTCATGACAACCACTGGCACTCCTCAGCTTCCACATGTGTCACCTATCTGTCATAAACTGGCCTTCTCCTGACCCTCTCTTCTCTTCTCACAAGGCCACCAGTCAAATCAGATGAGGGGACTTTCCTGTGTCAGTATCACCTTATCTCCATTTATATCTTAATTCTGTCTGCAAAATCTATGTTCAAAGAAGGCCACATTCACAGGTACCAGGGGTTGAAGATTTCACATTTATCTTTCTGCAGGACACCATTCAAACTACACAATCACAGCTTTCATCTGCCTAATTCTTAGCCTCCAAGTTCAAGTAGCAGTGGCAGGCACAGGGAGTGATATGGCTTTATAAGGATGGCAATGAGGGCAGGAAACTCGGACTCTCAGGTTAATTCGAAACTTACTCTTTAGTCTCCCAGGGACAAGATCCCAGAGATTAGTAATATGCCTACTCCAGAATCCTTGAAAGTGACCTCAAATACAATGGGCCATAAGTCCCACCTAGCTTTCAAATTGGCCTTTCGGCCCACGTGAGGACAAAATACTGTGGTGTGTGCTGGCCTCTGAGCTGGGGACAGGGTCAAGGAGAAAGAAGATCCAAGCCCAGCTCTGAAGAGACCGCCTTGGCCAGGACTGCAGGCAGGACATACAATAAACCAGCAGAGATGTCCCCTGAGCTAAGGATCATGTTACTTGGCTGTCTGGGCAGCAGTTACCACCTGAGACACACTCAGCCACTCAGCCAGAGGAGGAAGAGAGAAGAAGGCAGCTGGGAAAGGGTCCCAGCCAGCCAGCTATCCAGCCTGGAGAGCCACCTGCCTGCACTTTCACCCCTGTAAGACAGGACTTAGCCCAAAGGCTTTTCCTGCTTCCTGTCCCCAGATTCTGTCTCTGCTTCCTCAGCGGCTCTTACATCCCAGGCACCTTGAGGCTTGGCCACTGTCTCTTCTTCCCACACACCTGGACAGCAGTTGGGCAAGGGCCTCAGCAGCCCCCATTAAGCTCTTGGCTCACTCCTCCCTTTCCCAGACATGCCGTAAAAATGATATAAGTATTTCATTCCAACAGCACTGCAGTGGGAATGGCAAGGGGACAGAGGGTCGATTGATTTCCAGCATGGGAAGGTATAAATATAACACCAAAATCAATCGAAATAGCACCATATCGGCTCTGCGATCTCTTCCCTCACATGGCACGCTTTATGTACTGAAGCACCTGCTCCTGTTTACACAGCTGCCTGGCCCCCTGCCATGGTCCACTAGCCAGGCCAACACACATACTGTCATGTTCTCTGGGCAAGCAATGATGTCACATCGTGGCCACCACTAGCCTCTCCCTAATGTGCCAAGAACTCTGTGTGTGTGCTCATACATACATGCTTGTTGCCCACACATGAACTAACACCAAGCAGCCCATGAGACCGGTGCTCACTGCACTTCCTGGCCTACATTTTTGTTTTATGCCTTCCTCCATCTCACCAGACGAAATATTTCCATGGGTAATGGACATAACGCCTGCAAGGGCTTTAGGCAGGATATTGGACACTCCAACTGAACACAGCTAACCCTCTAATTTTGGGAGGTATACTCCAGACTGCAGTGAGATTTGCAACCACTGCAATACCACGATAACCAAGATGGGTACTAAGTGACGGATGAGTGGATACTGTCTACACCATGGATATGATGGACAAAGAGATGGCTCCTGTCTTGGGAAGGATGCGGGGGAGGAGATTTAATCATGCCACTTTAAAACCTATGCACTGTCTATTTCAGGAATTTTCTATTTTGTGTTTTCAGACTGCAACTGAAACCTGAAAGAGGGACCTACTATACCTCAAAAAAGGGGGTAGGGAAGTAGATGGGGCTGGGCGTAAATTCTCTTACAGTGAGTGAGAATAGGTACAAAAGAGAATATTCAGTCTGACCATCCAGTTTGAAAATGCATACACTTTAATGCCGTGATTTCCTGTAATGACCTTTTGTACTGACTTCTAAATCAGGTAATATTACCAAACCAGCCAATTCATAAAAAAACTTCTCATCCTGATTTGCTTCCAGGAGGCATTTGACCCGACCATCTTTTTCTTCCCCCAACATATTTCTTATTTATATTTGTTATTCCAACTTAATTATTAGTAGTGCCTTGGTTTGGATGACAATAATGTCATCCAAAAAGCACCATAGGCCTCCTTCTTGTCAGGGCAAAGGGTAAAGAAATGACAGTCAAGACAGACTCAACTGCCGTTTTGGACTCCAAATTCTAGGGCACAGTATGACAGGTAAACCAATGAACCACTTAGGCCAATAGGCACCCATGCAACCGAAAGCTCTTTTGAACCCGTCTATGGAAGGGCTAGACAAGTATCTTCAGAATGCCCATACAGTACATTGTGCTCCTTGGGCAGTCAATAAATATCCCTTGATGATGACGGTGCACTCATTGATTTTTCTATTCTCCCTTCTCCCTCTGTCCCCTTCTCCCTCCCCTCTTCCTCAGCATACAGGTCAATCAATCTTTGGCCATCTTGATCTACTTGGAAAGCTTAACTGCCATGAAGCTAAACCACTTGTCCTCTGGCTCCAATCTCTTAGAGAAATTAGTGCCAATGGAAGTGTCAGTATCAATTTCATAATGTTATTGGATGAAGGCAAGGCTGGGCCAATTCTATATTCCTGATGGGCTATCAAAGTGATGAGGATTATGGGTAAGGAGATAGACAGCTCTGACAGGAGAGGCAATGACTCAAGATCAATTAAACTGACAAGACTATCTTCAGGCCACACCGCTTAATGCTGACACTGGTACATTCCCGATAGAGACTGAGGACACAAGATGCAGCTTTTTCCCTGGAGTCTGCAGAGGTAACTGGAGAGCTGCTGGCCCTGCATCTGTCCCAAGAGGATCTGAACAAAGACTTACAAAGAAATAGGAGAATTTTTCTCTTCTGCTGAGGAGACTGACATCTCTCCCCCTTCTTTTCCTTTGCCGTCTTCTTCGTGCTTTCTAAAGAAAATGTCACCATAAAATGTAGGCTACGTATTTAAATGTAATTCCTTGGCAGAGTCAAGGGGAGGCTTGGGATTATTAAAATGGAAATCAAGATCTTGTAAAAGTCAAACCGTCCTAGCAAGAAAAGAGATTTATTACGGCAAGCGAGAGCAACAGATGGATGCCACAAGGGTCCTGAGTTCTAATCCAAGTTCCCACCCCAGCACTACTGTGAGTACAATGGTGTGCAGTCAGGAATCTGTCACTTTGTCTCTCTGGGGCTTCAAATGCCTTATGTAAGGTTAACTCTGACCTCATGCTACCATACAACACTTTGAGGAAATGAAATACCATCGGCATCAAGGGCAGAAGAAGGATGGCGGGGGAGAAGCTTCTTAAAACCTGACAAAGATATACAGAAGCTGCTTTTGTTTTCTGCCTAAGCAGAAGTTGCCATGGAGCTGAGGATACAGTGTGTGGGGGGAAGGGAAAGAAAGGAAAGTTGACTTCCATTCCAATGCATCAAATGCAAGAGTCACAGTAGCAATAGGGATGCTTAAATTACTTCAATGGTATGCCAGGTGCTGGGGGGTTGAGGGACGAGTCGGGTTCATGGTCCTGGAATTGAACTCAGGGTTTTCACACTCAAGTAAGCCCTTAGCATTAATTTTTATTACTTATTTTGACATAGAATTTCCCTGAGGCACTAAGTTGCCCACGCTGTGCTCAAACTTTCAATCCTCCTTGCCTCAGCCTTGCAGCGTGCTGAGATTACAGGTGTGTGCTACCAGGCCTGGGTACCTGGTCTATTTTAAATCCTCTAGTTTAACAGTTTACTTTCTCAGGTTCTCGTGAGTTTATATTCCCAAAGCAGCAGGCATTATTTTTTGAGCCTGTGAGGTTACAGCCATTTAAGCAGGTCTGCTTTATTATTTTTTAATTGCTTAACAATATTGTTTGTTGGTGTTCTATTAAAACCCCACCGTGTTTTGTAATGGAGTTTAAAATTCATGCTATTTTAAAGTGTCCACTTCAGAATACGTGAGTGTGTTTACGGGGTTAGCTAACTCCAGTATTAATTACTTGCTTTGACATGGACCCAGGCAGTTACGCTAACCAAAATGATATATGGAAACGATCAGCAAGCAGCAAGCCTTGGCTGGAGTACATCGGCCCCAGCCAAGAGGCTGTTGTCAGTATTAGCTGGAAGTGCTGACTTCCCAAACACACTCAGAACATCGCCCTGATATGCAAATGTGTGAATCAGGGGATTCCTCCCAAGGTGCCTTTAAATAGCAGGCCTTTTAAAGGCACTGTAGTGCAGCGTGGATATTTTAAGATCGTTAACCAATTGAAAAAGAGATCGGGGGAAGAAAAACTTAAAGTATTAGAAGTTGCCACTAATCGAAGAGGGTTGAGAATTCATGATTAAGCATCTCTAGAACTGCTGGAGGAAGCTACTGGAAAGCATTAGACAATGAACACATTTTGTTAGACACACACATAGCACTGTTCCAGAGCTCACAGATGCAAATGTATTTTACATTATCTATTTGGAAACATATCTACTGAGAAGCCTTTAATAGTTCATCAGTTATTTTCACATAATAGTATCTGTTTTGAAGGCAAGGGGCTTTCACTGAGTCAATAATTTTCCCCTAGGATATTGTTTTATAAAGTAGGAATGCACTAAGCATATAAACAGGAGCAATTTCAAAGAGAATTAAAGAAAGTGTAAATGTAGTATCAAGAACTTTGATTATCACCTTCCCAATTGTTGGCATAAATTCAAAGTCCTATATGTCCTGGGCCATATTAATAAAATGGCTTTTACAGGTAGGACGAATTTCTGGGTCCCTAACAAGATATGTCTCAAAATCACATCACAATCCTTAAACTAATATGAGGAATTTGCTTGAAAAAATGGTTGACTTCCAGTGGGCCTAGATATTCTTTCCATCTTGGCTGGGTTCACAGACTCTGTATGTAGAAAGTTTGCCATTTCAAATATCAGACATGTGCCACCTTTTCATAATCGAACTGGGTATATTAAGTGACCAACAGATATAGTATATATCTACAGAGACAGACAGACAGACAGACAGGGTCAGAGAGAGGCAGAAAGAGAGAGAGAATTGGGGTTTTTACAGGAAATCACTGGACTATACTCTGAGCACTTGACTCTGCTTCCTCAGACTCTCTCATTTTATGCAACTACAGTTCGTGGCGCCTACATCACGGCCAAAAATTGCCCCGAGCAATTTATGAACATTTTTTTTTTTAAACCTTACAACCCTGCAATAGAACCCGGCAACAGTCACTTCCATTTTATACACAAAGCAACAGAGGCTCCAAATGACTTCATTAACCTTCTTACCAGCCCTTGGCTAATAAATGGTTAAGCTAAGATTCTAATCAGGACCACTTCGTCTCAAGGTATGTACTCATCCTTTAATAGGCTACGTGCTATAAACTATAATTTTAAGAAAACTGAAGAAGATCTTATACTTGATATTTCCCTTGGGTGTGTTGTGGAATTTTCACCAAATTCATTATTTTATTGATGTACATTCTGCTTCATAAACATGTACAATTTAGGATGGATGCTCAAAACTTATTGTCATCAAATTATCTCACCAACCATATCTCCTAATACCAACTGAGGGAAAGAATACATTTGCTGTTCCTCAGATACACAGCTCATGGGCCCATCCTTGGCCCAGCCAAGACAATCACTCAGTTGCCAACAGCCCCGTGCCACACCTTCACTCCCCAGGGACCTGCTGGGCTCCCACCAACCCCACAGAGCACTTCTCCACACTGGTCCTCCCTCCTCTTTCTCCCCACCCCACCTGCACCCCTACCAGGCACTTCCTTCCCTAATTCTTCCAGCACCACTGGAGACCAAAGTTTTCTTCTCACCTTCCCAGTCCTTTCTATGATACTTTTTCTCTCCTCTCATCAAAGGGGAGGTAGTTTGTTCACACGCTGTCATTTTATTCCCCCTGACTGAGGAAAGGAAGCCATGATTATTATGATGAAGGAATATCGAAATTCCAGGCAAATCCCCACTGTTCTGTTAGTGATGACCATCTTAAGTACTCAACTACCAATAAGGGTAATAATACCAACTGCTTCGTTGGTCTCCTGTTAGGTTGAAATAAAATATTTATTAGAAGTACATAGCATGGGAGAAGTGCTCACTATGTTAACTAATAATAATTCTAGTAAAAGAAAAGAGAAGCTAGCAAACTGAAGAATTTTGCTGCTGATGATTTTAACCCTGATGCAAATTACTGATTTAAGAAACAGCTTAATATTTTCATATGGCCACTGATGGTGGCATTTTATTTTCTAAGTCTTTTATTCCATGCAACAGGATCAAGTTAGCCAATGCTTAGCATCACCGATAAAACAAAGAGACTTGACTCAAATAAGAAATGAGGTTTGTTCAAGGTAGGAAAGAGGTGAGCACTTCCTGGCTGCCATGGACTCTAGCCCGACTCTTCACCTATGCAGGCATTGAGTGGAGACTCGATACATGTTAAAGGACAGCAGTTGGCTACACTAAATGGACATCGTTTCCTCCTTTCCACCACGAAGGGAAACGTGGGATAAGTTTTGACATAAATATTCCTCGGCATTCATCTGACATAGCTCCAAGAGTGACACAGAAAGTCCACAGCACTTAACACACTTCCCCTCACCCTTGACAGATGCTGGAGAGAGGCTGGGGAGGCAATGGAGAGGCTGCTACCTCTTAATCTTTTAATAACTTGGGGAAAACAGAACACTTGGATCAGGGGTATGAGGCAACTTGCCTAAGCACTCGTACCTAGAAAGTCAAAAGATCAGTTTCAACCCATGTCTTAAAGATAGATTCTTCAGGCAAGCACACTACAGCTGTAACCTCAGTAGATTAAAACCTGGGGCTATCTTTGAGAACCATCCAGTCTTCTACTGTCAGATGTGTCGAGGGGCTCCCACACCCCAAATGAGTCTACCCTACAAGCTATGCATCGTGTTCTCCTGTAAGGTTAAATGCGATGAATACTGATTGTAATCACTAGGAATTAATAGATTTATTATAATAGTAAGCTAAAAAAGGCTTATGCTAATAAATCAATGAGGAATAAAATGAGAAAGTGAAAAATCTTTGGGTAAGATGTGCAGAAATGTGCCAGGAGACATGACAGGCCAAGGACTCATAGCAATGAAAATACCCATCGAACAGTTCGTCAGACTCCAAGTATTTTAGGAGCAAGGAGCCGAAAAATTAAAATAGACTTTGAGCCCAAGGGGAAATCTATTAGCTGAAAAGTACGGAAACCCTATTAGCTATGTAACTTCAAGTATACTGCTTAACTTTTCAGAGCTTTTTTATTTTTTTAATCTGTAAAACTAGGATAACAACCCTACCTCCTATTGTTGTCCAACCACCAGATTCTACCAAAACTTATTGAGTACCTTCTGCATGATGGGCACTGTCTGAGAGACCGAGGATATAATGGGAGCAAAACAGAGCCCCTGTCATATGGGGTAATATTCCAGGGGGAGGCAGCAGGTCTTAGTTAGGTACACCAATCAAGTTATGTCACATGATAATAACATACGGTGAATTAGAGTATCATAAGACAGACAGAAGTGATGACAGACAGAGTGATGGGTGCTCAAAAGAGTCACGGGAGCTAGTATGCTCAAAATATGCTAGTATGCTTAACACACGGGTCTCCGAATTAACAGACAAGGCAAGAGCCCCCAGATTTCCTAAATTGAAGTGCTAAACAGTTGCGGGTATAAGCAGGAAACTGGAACTGATAAACAAACCTTGGAAAAGAGTACTTGTGACAGGTTGAGCTGGATTTCAGCCTGATTGGCACAGAAGCTGCCCAAGGGATTTGTGGAGCACAATGCTAGCATTAGTGGTGTCTGGATGGGTCATGGAGGAGTGACCTGAAGTCTCCATCTGGGCCCTCCATCCTTTCTCTCTAGTGTTATACTGCTCTCCCCTTCTGGTTCCTAGCTTCTATGAACAGAGCAGCTTGTTCCACCACACCCTTTTGCCATGATGTTCCTGAGTAGAGCCAGCCAATCACAGACTAGAAAGGTGAGCCAAATAAACCATTTCCTTTTTAAGTTATGGTTGTGGGTACTGGGTCCCAGCAACAGCAGATCTGACTAATACAATGCTTCTCAAGACAGCTCTTGATATCTGTAACCCAAAGGGGCCTATAATTCATCCTGAATTTGATAAGATCAAGTTCACCCTGGATCTGACTTCCAATATATAATGAGGCCAGAAGGGTAAGAGATAGGGTGAGAGGCTCTCTAATTTCAAACCCAAGTCGTGTGCTTTCAGATAGCGTAGTTATTTGTTTTCTCTGTGCTTTATTTTCACATCTGAATAATGGGAAAATTCATATCTGACAAGATTCTGGGATGCTATAAGGTTGAAATAATAAAATGTTTGCAAAGCAATTAGCAGAGTGCCTGACACATAGTAGGAGCTATTAATACAGCTATTAATTCTGAATACATGTAAAAATATCTTATCAAGATGAACCATTGTGATTAATAGAACTAGTGAGAATCGCAATTTCACATCCTTTGGCAGTTTGCCTCAAGCCCTCTTCTCTGAAACCAGGCTCTGCAGAGAGGTGCTGATTGTTTAATCAGACACTCCAGAAAGCCGACAGGAGAAAGGTTTGCTCCTTTCTGTGACAAGGTAGACAGAACACGCCATGCTGTGAGTCCAAGGGAGACATGGGGCTGATAATTCATAGAGGCCCATTGCTGGCCCCGCCTCCATGATACATGGAGCACTAAAACCAGTTCAGTATAAGCCCGAGGCCCTTCTGGGCAGAAAGAAATGGGAATAATAAAACCCACCTCATTTGTTTGTACTGCCAGTTAGGCAGTCATCAATCCAGAAAATATATTGAATGCCCATTGTGAGCAAAGCATTAAATAATAACATTAATAGCTACCATTTGTTGAGAACTTAATATAAGCTAGACATGGTGTTCTATTTATCTCCTGACCCAGTTCACAGCTACTTCCCCTATGAATTCTGCTCTGAGTGCTTGCTGCTTTCAGCTACTCCCGGTGGCAGCCGGAAGGGACTCCTCCCCCCTGGGTTGGCATGCACTCCTCTGTCCCGGCATGAACACAGCGCACTGTATCCTGAGTCTTAGATGCCCTACCAGATGTGGGCTCCGTGAGAGCAGGAACATGTTAGAGTCATGTCATGAACAATAAGCAATGCACCAGCGACATCTAATAGGGTTAGAATAAATGAAAGCAAATAATAATATTGCATGACACCTCGTATTTTATTTCTGGAGTTTCTGCAAAGTATTCAGGAGCCAATATCATGATGGCAACTCCAGGGACATAGGCCAGATGCTCCCTGATATCAATCTCCTTCAGTGTCAATAGAATATATGGAACTACTTCTATGTCCTGAGAATACCAGCAATGATAATGGGAAAATAATATTTAGTGGGCACTTAATATACATGTCAAGCATTGTGCTCCTTGCATGTATTTTTCCTCATTTGATTCTCACAGTTCTATGAAATAGGTACCATTAGTATCACAGTCTTGTGAGGCTCAGAAAGAAGCAGTTCTTTGCCCAGCATCAACCAGGCTGAAACTCACAGGGCAATGGTTTCATCCCCTCCATATCTACCCTCAGAGCTCAAATACTTCTCTGTGCTTTTCAAAGCCATAGTGGGCAGAGGGCTGGGGACGGTGGCCTGTCTGGGGGCATGGTACAACTAGTGAGCTGAGATTAGACTGTAAATCCCAAGCCTCAGGCTAGAGGCCCAGGGACTTGGCCTTCTGCAAAGAAGCTCAAAGCTCTTGGCCAGAAATCCCTTCTCTGCCCTCCCAACTTCTCTATAGGGAAGAGATTATAGTCAATCTGTGCCACTTTAAAAAATTAAAGGAGGAGGAGTAGACAGATGGGGACATGTGGTGTCTTAGTGACCGCATCCAACCGGTGCCACTGGCAAATCAGTGGCAGTTCTAGACGAAAAAGTACTTCCCAATATTTGAACTGGGCACAGGTTTAAACTCTAATAATGCAATTTTATATGAACAACCACATAACATGCTTCCTGGAAATATGAAGTATAATAACCCAGTGGCCCTTGAAAACGTCATCATCATCATCATCATCAGACATAGAGAAGGCAAGGAACACTCCACCCTTCCAACCAGTGACCCAACTAAGTTCCAGTAAATGGTGGAGGGTGGAGTTCACTCAACCAATCACTCAGTATAAGAACTCAGCAAAACAACACTGAGGTTCCACCTTATCTCAGTGAGAAAAGCTATCGTCAAAACAATAGATGCCGGCTAGAACATGGGTAGAAAGGAACATTTCTACACTGCTGGTGGGACTGTAAACTGGTACAACCATATGGAAATCAGCATGGAGACTTCTTGAATAACGGAAAATGAATATTTCATTCGACCCAGATATATTTCTTCTGGATATCTTTGCAAAAGGGCTAAAAGCATCATATAACAGAGATATATGCATAGCACAACTCATAATAGCTAAAATGTGGAAGATGCTGACATGTCCATCAACAACTCAGTGAGTATAGGAAATGTGTATGTACACAATGGAGTAATATTCTACCATAAATAATGACAAATTTAAGTCATCTGTAGAAAAATAGATGCACCTAGAGACTATTATGCCTAGCGAAGTGAATCAGACCCAGAAGACTAAACATTGCATGGTTTCCCTAGTAGGAGAAATCCGAAGTATAATAGAGCCAAAGAAGAGAAATGGTAAGAAGCAGGGAGAAAATATATTGTGGATAAAGGACAGATGATGTGGGAGTGGATGAGAGAATGGAAAAGGGGGAGGGATGCAAGCATGAAGCCGATGCAATAGGTACATGCACAAATCTCTCGAGTTTAATTTGATTTTCATATATCACAAAAATATACTAATGCAATTACTCTTGGAGAAAAAAGACCTCAGGATCTCTGACTCCACAATCAAAAGCTAAAATACCACCCCATTCTAACACCATACCATCAGGTAAGATGTAAGCCACAAGTAGCCCTAAAATTCATCAAATCAAGGGCAACAATTTCCCCTTCTTGCAGCTGCCATAATGAGAAAGAAAGGTGCATCAGAACTGAAAGAGACTCGCATCTGATCTCTCCCATTATCACTAAAATGCGCCAACCAAAGTTAAACAAAAGCCTGCAACTGGGGTTAGGGGAGAAAACACAGTGAAAGTGCCTCAGAGGCAAAGGCAGAATGGCAATGAACGTAGGGTACTCATGGGAAGGAAGAGAAGGAGGAGGTGGGGAGAGAGAGAGTGGGTCCCTGGGTTTCACTAATGAACCTTTCCTAGCACTGAAACTAAATCAATCAGTTAAGACAGGTGGGAGAGGCAGTGTGAACACAGACAACACACACACACACACACACACACACACACAGATGTATTGTTAATACAGACTCTTGATTACAAAATAGAAAGTTAAAGAAATATGTGTATAAAATGGAAGTAGAGAAAAATTTATGTCTCTATAACTAATGATTCATACAGAGTGAAGGGTTTTAAATATTAATAACTAGTAAATTTTTAGGGCATAAGGCTGAAAATGAAGGGAGGTAATAAAATTTCTCTCTTTTTCTGTTCATGGTAAAAATTTAGAAAATTGAATAAAGTAAATATTCTACCTATAGTTGGCAATACTCACATAGCTTTATGATCTGCCTCAGGGCCTTCGTTCCACCTGGGAACCAATATAACTCTTCAACTTGACACTGAGATCATAATTTGGAAATGGGAAGAAACTTGTTTCAAGAACTAAAATCATCACTTCCCTCAGACTTCAATGATGACAGAGACTGACGGTGTTCACGGGAATGAGCAGGGCTTTCTCCATCCCCGCTCAAGGCCTCCACGTGTCTCTATGTCCACCTCAAGGCCTCGGTGTGTTCCCATGTCCACCTCGGGCAAGGTCTTGGTATGTTTCCACATCCACCCCATGCGAGACTCCAGTATGTTCCTATGTTGACTTTGCATGAGGAATCAGCGTGTTCCTGTGTCAACCTCACACAAGGCCTCAGTGTGTTCCCATGTGGACCTTGTGTAAGGAATCAGCATGTTCCCGTGCCAACCTCGCACCATGTCTTGGCGTGATCCCACGGGATGTGAAAATCTCTTGAGCAAGGGAGTGTGTAGGAATCCCCTGCTGCCCCTCCCCAGTACCTGCCCATTGCAATGCCTCCGCAGAGGGCACAGCTGCTCTTTGCTGGCTGGCCTTGGGTCACAATGAGGGCCTTTCTGATGATCGCCCTCATCTGAGTTAAAAGAAACATGTCTCAATTGAGGGCAGTTAGTTCTTCAAGTGTCTGAGCCAGTGTCAGATCATAAAGGGTCAGGAAGCTCCTGCTGGCCATTAAGGAAAGACAAAGGCATTTCTGGGTTGCTGTCACACAGGACTTCAGGACAGCATCTAGGATGGGCCTCTAGCATCTAGCATCTGCACTCCGCTCCAGGACATGGAAGCTGCTGATACACCTGCCTCCTAGCTCCTTGCTGGCCGGGGCTGTGCCCACACAGAACCGAGCTTCCCAGCCCCTCTCCAGCTCTCTTCCAAGCCCATTCCAAGGACTCTCGCTACTTCCGTGGAGCAGGAGAATGGGCCTCTCCTGTCCTGCTTATCTTCTGCTGGGGAGAAGCCTGCTGCCAACCTGGGCTGGCATGCCATGAGGCGAGTGAAAGGGAGGGTCAGGGAAGGTGGCTGAGCAGATGCTCACACCCCAGAAGCCATGGGGTGGCAGAGGCCACTCTCCCTTGGTAAGATTTCACAGATTCTCCAAGTCCATCCCTCCACCTGGCAGAGGAAAGGCAGGAGCAGATGGCAGGAAGCACAGCCAGGGCCTTGGACTTTGACAGAATCCTTACAGGGATTCAGCTTGCTTTGGCCAGAGGGGACAGTATCCTGAAGAGCCACTTAGTAAAAGGACTCTGACAGCAGCCATTCCTTTGGTTCAAATCTCAGTTTCTCCCTGTGTTGGTCAAGTGTCCTTGGGCAAGTTACTTAACTTCTCTGTGTCTTCACCTATCAAATGGTAATAATATCACAGTCAAAGTAAAATACATACGGTCAGTGCATGGGTTGAATAAATTGAAGTGTGAGAGGTGTTCGAAATGTATTAGGCTATCATCTTCAGTGAGACTAAATATCTTGCCTTCCAAGATCAAAGGTTGATAAGTTTCAGGGTGAACAGAAGTTCTGCCTTTCAGTCTCCCTCCTTTCCGAAAAGACCTCTAGCATTGCCATTGTCCTGTTTCTCTTCCCAAAATGCCTTCATAAACCCACACAGGCATCATGACCCTCCGCCAGGCCCTAGTGTCCATTTCTGAGAAGAGAATTCTCCAGCTCACTCTTCAGGTCTCCCGCATACACAGACACAGCCAGGCCTACTTTCTCCATCCTTCCCCCAGCCTGGCCTAATGTGGAATGCCTGGAAAAGTCTAAGGTTGGGTCTTGTTCAAAAGATCAAAACGAGAGCCATACGTCAGATTCCTGAAACCCCGTGGCATTGCATACAGGATAAGGAGGAGGATGGGACATGGGAGGGTCTAACTGTCAGGTAAATGCCCACCTCCATTCCCCTCTGAGCCAGCAGAGAGAGATGTGGGGCCTTAGCTCTGCCCTCTGAACAACGACTGAGAGGCTTTTCATGCACAGTGAGCTAACTGCTGAGCTACAAGGGCCCTGCAGCCGCAGAAGGGGTGGCTCTCTTTACACACATGCTCAACCTTCCATCTGATGCTTTTCATAGATCTTCTGGAGAAAAGAAAACATTTCAGCAGCACGGGTCAGAGGACAACTGGAGTCTCACGCCACTCCAAGATTTTGATGAGCACCCAACACCAGCAGCATAAATAAGCCAGTTAATAAAGAGCAAGTCATTTAAATGGATTCTACCATCCCTTTGGTGCCAGTCAATCTGTAATTCACAGAAATCAGGGATGGCTCTGCTGGGAGACCATAGTCCAGGATATACAATGATTTCATTTCCTAGACCAGGGATCTCATTCCGCAAGCACCCCGCACGTGCTGGGTGCTCATTTTGTGGTTGTGCTTCTCTCTCAGTCACCTACAAACGCCCTGTGACAGGTGGAAAGGAAAGACGCAACGCACACCTCATCCCAGAGTCCTGAGAATGTTCCCTGCACATGCCACACACACATTCCATTCTGCACACAGCTCCAGTGATGTACGGCCGTGATCACAAAAGATGATGAAGGTTTAAGTTTTATCATGGTAAGACATGTGGCCATTCATCCTTCCCAAAACGTCAGAACATGCCCCCTCACTTTGAACACACATCCCATCACTCTTGCCACTTTTGAGAACAGTTCTGGAGGTCCTTCCTAAGTATGTTTTTGTGACTTCCTCAATGTCCTGAATCAATTCAAATTACTTACAGCAATTTATGCCAGACGTTATAATGTGTCTGCATCCGCCTTATTCACTAGATTGGTCACCATGCACTTCTGGCTCTTCTCCAAAGTCAAAATGGCCATGAAAGGGAAACATTTTGAAGCAATTCAGGACATGAAGGCAGCCATGACAGCGCCTTCCAGTGCTGCTTCAGAAAGTGGCAAGAACAATTGAATAGGTGTGCTCAAAGCGAGAAGGAATATTTTAGGGGGATTCACTTCAGTGCATCATTTAGCACAACAGTTTTTAATGTAAATATGCACCATATTTTGTGATCACATTTCACATATATCCTCCCTAGTAAGCATCCCAAGGCACTCCAAGGCCAGCAAAGGAGTATGCCAGCAGCGGCTCAGCCCATTTTCGAGAGCAGCTGACATGTCTTTAAGCACAGCTGCCCCCTTCCCCGGGCAACAGTTGGAGGAAGAGGAGAACTAAATGGTACAGACTAAGTCATGTTCCCCCAAATTCATACAGTAAAAGTTATACCTGCAGTACCGCAGAATGTGATAACACTTGGAGATGAGCCTTTTAAAGAAGTAATTATACTAAAATGAAGCCTTAGGAAAAACAGTCCTAATCCAATATGACTCATGTCCTTATATAAAAAAAAGAGGTTTAGAATACAAATGCATATGAAGAAAACACCACGTGGAGAGAGGGAAAGGTGCAATCTAGACACCAAAGAAGGAAAAGAAACCAACCCCACCAACCTTGTTCTCAGACTTCCAGCCCTCTGGACCATGAGGAAGTGGTCCATTGTGTATCTACCCACCTACGGGCCTTTGTTTTGGCAGCTCTGGCTAAAGAACACACTGAGCCAGGAAGCAGTTGGTGCTTGGTGTGTCATACAGCTTTCATTGAGGGGATTCAGCTTATATCAGTAAACACAAGTCAACATTGGCACAAGGACATCCACCTACAGGACACCTCTGGGTTCAGATAGTGTAATGGCCACAGGCCACGATGGATGCTCAAAAGGGTTTGCCAACTGGGTTGCACTACTGAAAGTTTCCCAGTGCTGCTGCCATCACTACTTTTCAGCTACTGTAGCACATACGAGCCAGAGTAGCATCAAGGGTGAACCTTCTCAGGATGTCCAAAGACCAGGGACAGACGATGCTGATCACGGCAACAGAATAACTACCGTATCTAAAACATTACAGGAGCCAGGCCCATGCTGAGCACTTTTGATCATCACACCACTTAACACTTCCAATAATCCTATCTACAGAAGTTACGTATAACTAGTACCCTTACTTTGAGTCAAAGAAATTGAAGAGCTGAGAGATTTAGGGAGATCGTGCAAGTGACAGCTGGGACACAGCCCCTCACTCAGTCCCTGTAAGAGCTGAAGAGGTTCTAATCACCTGCACCAACACTGACCACACTTCGTTTTCTTCAGAAAGCCCCATGCTTGGAAGTATTGGAAAATGTCAGGTCTTTCATTCAGGTCAAGGATATAGTCAAGCTCTCCCGGGACCTTCTGTTGCAGACACATGGGAAATTTAAGTCTCCCCTGCGTCTTCTCACATGGACTGGCCTGTGCATCAGAGGCACTGGGTCTAGTCCCAGATCTGCCCAGCTGGTGACCACAAACACTCTCAGCCTCACTTTCTTCATTGTAAAAGGCGGGAACAAGAAAGAACCCTCTCAGGGTCACTGTGAGCTCTGAAGGACACAATAAAAGGAGGGAAGTCCTGACTGGACCATTCTGCCCACAGAGCACCTGCCAGTGCTGGGCACCGCCGTGGGCACTGAAAACACAGCAGCGAGGTCTGAGTCTGTTCAATAGGACATGAGGCAAGGAACAGCCTGTAGGTCATGGAACAGCCTGTAGATGAGGGAACCCTGGTCAAAGATCATTTCCATCATCAAAAAATAATATAAGCATAACTCCAGTGTAGGAAGGTATATTTTTACTCAGTAATTATTTCCCTTTATCTGTTGGTATCCTCCTCAGTTTTATTATCAAAAATATTCCATATTTTCAAGGTAAGAGATTTGGCAACTGATATCAGACAGAGAGTGGCAATGCTGATCTTCTGTTCTGTTACTTTTGTTCATTTTTAACTAAATAAACCTCATCATGAGAAAAAATAGTGTTTTTAACTTGTTCATCCATATCCATTTTCTCATATATCTTTATTTATATTCATGTTGAAATATTTCTTTTAATTTTTCAAAACCAGATCCCCTTGTTGAGTGTCTTTCAAAAATGGGCATCAGACAACAACCTACCTGCCAAGAAAGTGAGCTTTCGTCTTTCCTCCACTAATAAGAAAATCAATAAGTCATTAGAGATGCCTTTAATAAAGATTCAACAAATGAATAAATTTAACTTTTGTCTGACCATGAAATTTGTACTTGAAATAGGAAAAAAAAGCACAGTCAAGTGCCTGAACGGAGCTCCTGCCAGACGGGACACCCACTACCATAAGTGAACCTTCACCATGACCCCATCGGCTGTCAAAAGAGACACTGAATGCTTGTGTCTCTGTCTCCAGGTTGGAAACAAGGTCAGCTTGTGGCTACTAAGAGCATATTGCATTCAGGCCCACAGCAGGCAGGAACAGGCCGACGATAAAACACAAACACTGATGGGGGAGCAGCGTCCAAGCCCACCACGCATGCGCCTGGTAAGAGAGGACTAGGCCACCAGCTCTTGCTTCTCCACAGGGCTGAGGCTCCCTAAGCCAGTCCTTCCTGCTTCCTGCTTTGTCAGCTGGTGCCTGGCAGGGAGGTGAGCTCCGGCCAGGGTGGACATCAGAGCGGCTGGGCTGGTTCCAGGGCACCACAGCCCCATTCTGGAGCCCTTTCTTGGCTAGGCCGTGAGCAGCAGGGCTGACTGAGGAGGTCTACAGTCATTGAAGACACTCAGAGGGAGGCTGGAGGCTCAGCTGAGCCTCTTCCTCACAATGGGACTGCTGCTTCTCTTGTGCAACTCAGATTCCACATCAGTCAAGTGGACATGATAATTACACGGTCGTCCTTTGACCTCATCAAGAGCTTGGTCCCGGGACCCCTGGCGGTACCAAAATCTGCAGATGCTCAAGTCTCTATAAAAAATGGCACAGTATTTGCATGTAACCTACACCTATATGACTTCAGGTCATCTCTAGATGTCTAAAATACCTAATATCATGCATACACTATGTAAATAACTATTCCTACATTAATATTTATGAAATAATGACAAGAAAAAGTCTGTAAGTGTCCGTAACAAACTTAATTTTCCATAATATTTCTAATCTCTGATTGATTGATCCATGAATGTAGATCTTACAAAGAGCCACATGAACATGGGTACACATGTATCTCTGTTATGTGTTGCTTTGACCTCTTTCAGAAATATTCCCAGGAGGGGTGTTGCTGAATCAAAGCGGGTATTTATTTCCATTCTTTTGAGAGATCTCCATACTGCTTTCCAGAGTGGTTGTACAAATTTACATTCCCATCAGCAGGGCAGGAGGGTTCCTTTCTCCCCACAGCCTCCCCAGTACTGATTACTATCTGACTTGTTGATATAGGCCATTCTCTCTGAACTGAAATGGTATCTTAGCGTTGTTTTGATTTGAATTTCTCTTATGGCTAGGGATGTTGAACATCTTTTCATGTATCTATTGGCCATTTGAGCTTCTTCATGAGTGAACTGCCTCTTCATTTCATTTGCCCACTTTTCAATAGGATCCTTTATCTTGGTAGGCTTATTTTTCTTCAGCTCCCTGTATATGCTAGTTATGAGCCTCCTATCTGAGATGTTGGTGGTGAATATTTTTTCCCAGTCTGTTGGTTCTCTTTTTACAATGTTGATAGCTTCCTTTGCTGTGCAGAAACTTTTTAATTTGACAAGATCCCATTTGTAAATAATGGGGATAATTTCTTTTGCTTTTGGTGCCTTGTCAAGGAAGTCTTTGTCTACCCCTATGTCTTTTAGATGTTTGCCTAATTTATCTTCTAGGAGGTGGAAGTCACCAAAATACCCATCAACAGATCAATGGATACACAAACTGTGGTTATTTATACACAACGGAATACTATGCATCTATAAAGTCCAACAGCAAGGAGGCTTTTGCAAGTAAATGGAAGAAACTTGAGAACATCATGCTTAGTGAAGTGAGTCAGAAGCAGAAGGTGAAACATCGAATGGTCTGTCTGATATGAGAGACCCAGACCACAACTATCTCATGGAACTTAAAACAAAAAACAAAGTGAACAAGGGGGGTAGGGTGGGGAGGGAGGGAGGAGTGAGTAGGGGGAGGGACAAAAGGAGAGTAGGAAAGTCCTCATCACCTTGACAAGATGTGTATGTGCACAAAATGCTCAACTTCATTGTAAACCTTAAATTTTGTGCTTATACATGTCAATAAAAGGGGGGGGGGGGGACAAAGAGCCACATGAATGTGGTTAAGAATGAAAGTGATTTACACAGCAAGTCCTACATAAACAATAATGGCTTCTGGCTCTGACTGATAGTTATCTGCCCTGTGCCATTTTTAGCTGGGCATTCATTATCCTCACAGGAAGACTACATTTCCCAACTCCTATTGCAACAAGGTGGCCAAGTGACCTCATTTTTCCAATGAGACATAAGGAGAAGAGCTGGATTACAGCTTCTAGGAAGTTCTTCTTTTCCTTTCTTTCTTTTTCTTTCTTTCTTTTTTTTTTTTTTAGGAAGTCTTCTAAAAACAAAATGGAGTCAGCCTGGCTCTGCCCTCTCTTTCTCTTGCCCCCGGGTGCTGATGTGATCTGTTGGAGTCTTAGCCACCGCCTTAGCCTATGAGGCAACAAAGCAAGGACAGCAGAGGCCCAAGACAAAACCAAAATAAAAATCACAGATGGCCTGTCTCCAGACTTCTTTTCACAGGAGAGAAATAAATATTTATTTTTAAAAGTCATTATTTTATCTGTAAAATGAGGATAATGATAGAACCTACCCCCAAAAGTTCCCTGTTACTTACGGCCAAAACCCATTATTATTATCCTTCCTACCATTGTTCTTACTGTTATGCTGCCACAGAAGGTAGAAAAAGAAATATCTTTTCCTTGGGCTACTAAAGGTCAAACCTGGGTCCCTTCTCTATGTGCCTTCTCTGTCAGCCTCTCCTGCACCAACATCTAAAGGTCTCCATTTTCCTTTAACTCTAGAATTCCTGGCATTTGGAACTTCTTGTTCGCTCTGAATAATGGAGGGAAGACAGAGGCAGAATCTAGGGCTCTTTAGTCACCGCCAAGGAGCAGATGGAGCCACCAGAGCTGGAAGAGACAAGAGAGGCTACCCAAGAGCCTCTGGAATGTTCTTATTCCTGTTGACACCTTATGTTGGAATTCTGACCTGTAGAACAGTCACAGAACAAATTTCCTTAGTTTAAGGTCACCCAGTTTGTGGTGATGTGCCCCTCGGAATGAATGCAATCACCTTAAGATGGATCCATGGATGTTACAAATGGCACATAAAAGCCACACACTTCCCTCTTACAACCCTAAGCATGATGCCTACAATCTCTACATCCTCTACTTTTGCTTCTTTTGTGTTTGATTTTCAAATGACAAGAAAGGTATATGAATTGTTTCATTTACTACCCACTGTTTTTGGGGTAGGTTCTATTATTCTCTCCATTTTACAGATCAGAAAACTCTCATGGAGTGTGATACACAGTTGAGAATCCCTTCAAGGTCTGTATGGCTCTGAACTCATGGGTCCTATACTGTCACACCTCGCAGAGTTCCTGCCATTGCAGTGGGACTCAGGGTCTACTTCAAGAGAAGTTGTAGAGTACAGAGCCCAGGAGACTCAGAAAACATCCTAAGCTTGATTAATAACAGACTTCGGGAGGTCTCTGCTATTGAGACCCACGTCCGATTCCTGATCTTGTGTAGCTTCCTCACTTTGGGACTCAGCAGCCCTCATCCACCCACCCACAGTGGCTACAGTGGAAGTCACCACTTAGACTCCCAAGGTTGGAAAGGAGGATCCTAACTGAGAGCAATACCTTTAGACCAACAGCTCCATAGTGTGGAAGACCTCATCTTGATTTTTTTCTTCCTATATCCAAATATAACTGTGTTATAATCTTGTGCATATAACATATCCTTGACAACAGGTTTTTGTATTTAATCAAAGCTCTGTGCAAACTAGTGACTATAACCATGACTGCCATGGGTCAAGAATGTCCCAGAGCTTTACAGACCTGACTCAAGCTCCATGACTGGACAACCTCTACCCATTATAGAGAGAAGGAAGAAATCACCCCAGGTTCTTGCTACTGATACACAGCCAACCTTACTCTAAAGCCTTGTTATCCCTGTTTGAGTCCTACCCTCTGCTTAGCAAACCTATGTCCTGCCTACAGTGTGACCATACATCACCAATGGAAAAAGTAAATCAATATAATCATAGTGTGGGGCTGTACAGAACAAACTTTCTTTTTAGACCCGTTTCCAGTTCAAAGGACTCTAAAATTAAAGTCAAAAGTAAGCAAGGTAGAACCTTAGGAAGCCCATATGGTCCCTGTCCCCAGATCAGGTGGTTTGAGATTTTGCCTGGTGACCAGATGGCTGCTTAGGGCTGCCCATTCTCTGGGGCTCTGTCATGCCTGGAGTGGAAGGAGGCTTCTCCAGACTGCCAGGATTGGGCAGACACCCTAGAATGTCACTGCAGCAGAACCCACATCACTACCAAATACCATCTGGATGCCTGTCCCCTTGATTTTCATTCCCATGAATCCTCTGGGGATAAGTCCAGCTAGAGAGATTTGATTAGCCAAATTTCTACTGGAAAGGTTCACCTTGTACTGCTCTCTGTTATATATATATATATATATATATATATATATATATATATATATATATGTAATGGGAACTTCTCTTGTCTACAAACAGGTCAGAAACTTCAATTCAATAGAGGATTTGTACCCCTACCTCTTTGGAGAACTCCATCTGAAACTCTCTCATGGGGCAGCTTTGGGACACAGTGAATTTCTCCAGTGCACCCAAGCCAGATCCTCTTCATGCCTCATGAATCACATCACCATCGTATTTGTCAAACAGAGGGAGCGGGACCCTGATTTAGAGCAGGAAGTCAACTTTGCCAAAATATCCTCCTGCTGGGGCTAAGCCCTGGAAAGCGCACCTGGGCCTTGTGACATTTCAGATAACGCTGTGGCAACTAAATCATGTGTAGATGGCAAAGCTCTGGACAAAAAAGCAGCAACTACCTGGGCTTTTTTTCCCCGTGGCGAAAGAATAGCAGCTTGGATTTTTCATAGAAACTGTTTTAACATCAGGAATCCTTTGTCAATGGGAAGTAAAGACAGGATTAGGCTGTGCCTATCCTCCTGTGGCCCCTAACCCAACCCTGAAGCACCCCAGAATCAAGTAAGATATTAAGGGGGTGCCCCATTTATGCATGGAGAAATGATAAGCAGTTGGCCATCAAAGCTAAGTCCCTGCTCCATGACAATGGGCATCTTCCCATTTTGTCTGAAAAATGAGAGCAGGATATTGATAATGGGACCAGTATCCAGGGTGAATGTGTATATCTAATGACCACAGAGCCCTTCTCTGAATCAATCATTCTAAAAATCTACTGAAGACGCATAGAGAGACAGGCACCGGGCCCTGCCTTCCTGGCTTACAGCTCCTTTCTGCCCATTTTATATGTCTTTCAATGGGAAATTCTACCACCAAACGGCAAAATTAGGAGCAACCTTGTCCAACACAGCAACAAACTCCTTCTCTTATCCTCCTGGATGGACAAAGAGAAGGAAGCCAGAGACCAGGTAGTTGAAGTGCCACACCTGGGTCCCAAGTTCACCCCAGCTGACCATAATCCTTCCTGGTCACCTCAGACAAAACATCAGCCAATCTACACGTAACCACAGTGAAGCCAAAGGCACAACTGAGTCACCCTGGAATGCATTTTTCTTTGTGATTATGACATGTATGGAGGTTGTGTAATCCTAACATGCGCCCCTCACTCTTGTGTAGACAACTTGCTTTATATGGTTTATCTCCTGGGTGGGGACTTGGTGCTGCTCTCCAAATGCCCACAGGGACTGCAGCCCTGAACCTCACCCCAAGGATAGGCAGGGCCTAATTCTTTCTACTTCCCACTGAGCTCCTCCTTTCCAGGCGCCATGCCACCTTCCATATCCCTGTCTCCACTTAAAAGACCTGTGGTTGGCTTCATCTTTCCCACCAGCTCCCATCCACACTCAGCCAGTCCTGAATTCATCCTGCTCACTCCTTCCTCCGAGAACTCCACCCCCACGGCTTCTAGAAGTTGCAAGCTGCCTGCATATTTGACCAACTCCATTGAACACTTGGCGCTGAAGGGGCTGGTCCCATTCAGCACAGCCCTCAAAGTCACATAGACACCCACACACCACGCTCCGTTCAATTCTTCCTTATTATTCCACTCTCCATGAGGTCTGTATGTTTATTTCTGGAGCCTGCCATGAAGCACAACCCTCTATAGTAAGTGTCTATGGTTTCCATGTATTTCCTCTGGTATCTATTTAGATAGAGGACATACCATCCCTCCTGGATCTATTTTCTTGTATTTTCTTATCTCTCTCTCTCTCTCTCTCTCTCTCTCTCTCTCTCTCTCTCTCCCTCTCTCTCTCTCTCTGTCTATAGTATTTATCTCTATTTTAACATGATTGCCTTTTTTAACCCTCAAACTGGGACAGTTCCCAGGGGGATAGGCTTTTGCCTGCCGTTAAAAGCTGTATGTGATTCTACACGTGCTCAGCAGCCCAATTCGTGGCGGGTCAGAGCTGCTGTGCTTGCTCAGCAGAAAGGTGTGCACTTGGGAAAGCAGGAGGGTGGAGAGGACAACAGAAAGGGATGAAGGCTCCCCAGGGGTCCTTGCTGGATGGGTTTACTCATGAAAAGGACAGTGGAAAAGAAGAAGACAAGATTGGAAGAATCTAGAGAAATATTCTGGATTCAAATCTTATTTAAGTTCTCAGCCTCAGTTTTCTCTTCTGTATAATAAGGCTTGACACAGAGGGAATCTCACCAAGGAAAACCACGGACCTACCATTAGGGTTATTATTCTCGCCATGTTATCCCTGGTAGAGGAGATTGTATAGTCAACCTCTTGCAGACAGTGTATGACGAAGATCCACTGATGTGCATATTCCTTGCTCAATAATAGGACGGATGGCTAACTAACAAGAAAACCTGTCTGATGTAAGAGGGGAAAGTTGAGGATACAGAACAACGTGGTGGTTTAGAAGGAGGAAGTTGGGCGAAGATCTGAAAATATAGTTCATTGTGATGGCCCTGGGTGCAATTCCTACTAACCCACAAGCGCACGAGTGCACACGCGCACGCGCGCGTGCACACACACACACACACACACAAAACTAACACTACTCCAAGTACCAGGACTGAGTAGATTCAAGTTCAACCATGTGGGCAGAGAAGAGAATTTTTTTAACCATAGAGTTAAAAAGCTAAGTTATGGGGTCCAGAAGGGTTACATGTAGCCTGAAGCAGCTACTGTGAGGTCATCATGAGCTAAATCAAAGGCTTCCCCACAAAGTAGAGTTGTTCCTAGGGTGGATCCACTGAGCCTGGGTCCAGGGCTGTCCTGTTCAACAGCTCAGGACTAAGAAAGAAAAACCCACAGCGAGGATCAGTAGGGCAAGGGCTGTCAAAATAGACACAGCGATAACAACATGGCACTGGGGAGTCCAGGAATCTATGAGATGTTACTGAATGGCAAACAAGAGACTGGTCTGGATGTAAAAGCAAAAGAAGCAAGTGGACAAGGGGCCACGGGACAAGAAACTGAAGATCAAAGCAGGGTAAAATGATACCAGAGGAAGAGGAAAGAACAAAATACAAAAGTTGGATCATAGAGAATTTCCAATCCACGGGGCAAGCCAAGCAGTCGCTACTACATACCTGAGATGAAACAGAAGTGAAGGTCACTGGTGAATAAGGCCCAATGACCAAGTACAGAAGGATGGTCACGTGTCGTGAGCAAACATCTCAGAACTGTGGTTCCCCTTTCCAGCCGCACGGCAGAGGCACAGGGCTTTAGAAGGACCTCACAGAGAAAGATCCATCATTACTATCGATGGACAAGTCTCTTTTACCTTCTCTAACCAAGATGGTGGCAGGATGGAAGACAATGTCGGGAAGAAACCTGTTTGAGTTTAGAGTAGAGCACTCACAAGATCCTTACTCCAAGGCCTGCTGGGGCTTCAACCTTTATTAGTCATGTTCAGTGTGACACAAGTTTCCCCAGAGGAGAGAAAAAAACTAAAAGCTGCTAAGCAAACACCCCACCTGTCAAGAGAAAAGAGGGGGTGTGGAAACCTCTGGTATGACAATTCCCATGGAGTGGGAGCAAGGCACAATGTCCCCAGAGAGAACGAGGTATGCATGCAGCCTAGGCATAGGAAGGGCTAGCCTGGCACCTCAAGAAAAAGCATGCTGCATGGGGACAAATGTTAATGGCTGGCGAGGAGTGGCACAGAGCAGGGCACTGCCACTGAGGACCCAGAGATGCCCAGGTCTGTGCTAACAGGGCTGGAGACAGATGGGGCCATGGTATGGAGGAAGCTGGCACAGAGGAGGCAGGATTTTGCTTCCAAACTGCCAGATGCCAGCTATGGCTTTCCATCTGCCTCTCCTCACCCTCCCCTTCAGCCTTTTGCTGTTTACAAGGTTCACATCCAAACATACTCACTGACCTCCCGGAGGGAAGCCTGTGTGGTGAAAGGCCAGGACCTCCGAGCTCAGGCATCTTGGAAATGCAAGGTGCTCAGCTTGCGGCATTCAACACCCAGGAAGCCAGGGCTTCCAGGTCACCATTTAGGTGGAGCCCAGAAAAATCCAGGATACCATAGCAAGGGCCGCATTTGCTACTTCAGAACATGTCTCAGGCCTCAGCTGCCACCAACCCAGTTCTCAGTTTTCTGTGTCTGCTCCCTGCTTCCTTCCTCCTGCTTTTTTGATGCTACCTTGTGATTCAAGGTGATACTTAGGAAAAATGAGACTCTGTCAGCAGATTCAACAAACAACTGGACTCTGTGGGCAACTCTAAACAGATTCAGAAGGGTTCGGGTAAGACAAGGAAAATGCTGGACAGAGATGTGGGGATGTACCAAAGGTCCTGGGCTCCAACAGCCTTGGCTGCTTCCTCGGCATCCTGAGCCAGGCCTGCCTTGCTCAGCAAGAGTTCTCCCCTGTCCCTTCTGTTCCCCGCCTTGGTCTCTCCTCAACTCTGGCCAGAAGGAAAGCACTTGGTAGCTGTGGACACTTGCTCTGGCCATCAAGTTCTAAGCATGATCATTTCAGTAAGATAAGGCGAAAGAGGCAAGGAGTGACAAGGGACAAGGGACAGAGAGGCAGCGTAACAGTTTTGCTCCTGTTGGAGGGAGAAGCTCACATCTAGAGGACCCCTTAAATTCAGATGGCCAGCAATCAGCCTTCATTCTCTCTCCTCACCATTCTCTGCTCTTTCTGCTCTACCTCCAGGCCCCTATTCTCTGTCCACTCATCCCCTTCCTGGTCACCAGGGATCTCCCCTTCCCCCGACTACTCCCCCAGCCCAGTGAAACCCAAGCCAGGACACGCGTTCCTTCGATGTGCACTGAGGTCACAAGGCTGCCTAGGAGCATGAGTCCAAGAACGGCTACAGCAAAAACGTCTCTTCTTGTCCTAAACCGGAAGTCAATGAAAGATGAAAGATGTTCTTCATAACCAAGGACCTAAGGACCATGTGTAACCAGTCAGTGCCTCCCCAAAAAAACATAACCAAAAGCCCAGGAGAAAGAAAAGGAGGACAAGATGACAGGGAGGAGGAGAAGGAAAATTCCCAGCCATTTAGTAGCAACAAAGAAGAGATTAATAAAGACTATTAGGGAATAAATAAAAGACATAAAAAGAGAGATATCAGCCTGGGGCTGGCACGATTTCTCTCTCCTGCTGCAGTAATGATTCGATTAGGGCTCAATCCTCCCGCATTCTTCATATCCCAGCTCATCCTCACTGAGTCTCCCCTGCCTCAGGAAGACGGATGGCCGTCTTGCTAGCGGTGGCTCCGATAGAGTCACAGCCCCACTGAGCTGGAGACTGCACACAGCCCTGTGCACCTGAGGCCCTGGGGCCTCGAGCATCGTGCAATTAGGGTCAGGGTGGCATGAGGGGGGCTCTCCTCCTGACTGAGTCTGCAGGGAGCAGCAGCCTGCCTGGGAGGTCCCCTCTTCCATGCAGATGGCTTCCTGACTAAGCCCAGGATGCCGGCAGAGTCCAGGAGCCACAGTGGGCACTGCTGAGGAAATGCTGCTCTGTCCCGGCTGTTTAAGGCTCTCTCCCTGTGTGTCTGGCCAGGAGGGCCCAGGCCTAGGAGATGCCAAAGCGGTACGTGTACAGGTTGGTATGAGCCAGTGCATCCGTGAACCCTACCTTTACCCCTGAACTTCTACATAAGGGTTCTGGCAAAAGTGGAAACAGAAAAGCATGCTCATTTGTCATGCATCTATCTACAGGATATCTCCAAAGGTCACATTAAAAATATAGTAAAATATGACAATATAAAATTTGTTTGCTCAGGATTAATTTGTCATGATATTTGAGGTAAAACTAACACTATAGAAAAAAAAAAAACATGCAAGCACTAAATTAAATGTACGAAGTGCTCCAAAAGTCACTAAACACAGGAATAATCAGACTTCTGGGATACCCTGTAGACGGACACCATGCTGCCCAGTCTCCTAAATGTTATCCCAGTATGAACAGCAACTCTATGAGCTAAGGTGTCATTGTTCCCATTTTACGGATGAGAGAATTGAAGCTGGGGGAGGATAAACCTACTGTGAGCCACACAGCTAGAAAGGACTGACATTCCTGACAGAGCGGGTTGAGCACTCCCGCCAAGCACACAGGCCATGCTAGCAGCAGGAATTAGCGAGCTCAAGCTCCGAATCCTGCCTCTGCCTTTGCTCTCCCATAAAGCGCCTTCCTCCCAGCTCCACCAGCCTTTGAGTCCTGCCTCCTGTGTCTCCGGCTCCCAGTCCCTCCCGGGGTGGCGCAGGTCAGTCCTGGAGACTCCTGCAAGGCTTTCTTCGCTCCTGGCTGATCCCAGGTCAACCCACCATCCTTTCACATGCCCCACAGGGGCTCTCAGGAGTTCCAGAGCAAAGAGGCACAGGCATGCTCAGCACAAGGCTGGTTTTGCTTTTCTCTGGATCGATTAAAGGGCAGGACGCTGAAAGTCAGGAGCAACTCACTGGCAGGGCGGGCGGAGGATCCATTTCCCAAGTCTTGCACCCAGCTGACGTTGATGTTTTATTTACCCTCTCCCTTCCCCTCTCTTCCGGATTGTTTTTAGTTAATGTTTAGGCAAAACAGGCAGATGTGCAGGGTCACCTCTCACACAGCTAATGCGCAAGTTCATGAGATGCAAGTTTGTTTGGAAAATGCAAGGAGGTGGTAGGAAGAGCGCAGAAGAGGGGTGGGCACGTGGGAGTCGAAAACGTTCTTGGCTTCGGGATGGCTAAGGAAGACCGCCGGAAGGATGGAGAGCCATGCGTGGGCGGCACTGGCTGGGAAAGGGCAGAAAGCCACAGATGGTGAGTGCAAGCTACACGTGGACAGCTCACAGTTAGAAAAAGACAAAACAAAGGTTCCTAGAGCACCGACTGCTAGTTTTCATCTCAATTACTTTATCGCTGGTGGGACAAAATACCCAACATCCAGAACCTAAGGGAGGGAAAGTTTAGAGTTAGAGGAATAGCACAGCGGTTAGAGTGGGTTCAAGCCCTGAGTTATTTTCCCTAGCATTACATAAGCTGGGCATGGGGGTACATGTCAGTAATCTCAGCATTCAGGAGGCTGAGACAGGGAGATTGCTGTGAGTTTACTGTGATTTCAGGGAGGAAAAGTTCACTTTAGCGCATAGCTTCAGAAAGTCTGTCATTCATGGGCAGCTGGCAAGGGCGGAGCACGTGGCAGGGGCCCGCAGGAGGAACCTTGTTCACGGCATGCCAGAAAAGAAGCTGAGTGGGGCAAGAGGGCTAGAGCTAGTGTCTACCCTTCCAGTCCTATCCCAGTAATCTACCCTCCAGGTCAAGCACCAATGTCCCGCCCCTTCCACCCAGGCCCCACCTCTTAACAGCCCATGGCTTCATAGGCGTTCTACAATATCCAAACACATGAGGTTTGGGGAGACATTCCAGACCCAGACTGCAGCAGTGTTTTACTACGACCCTGCCTTACTTCCATTTGATGGACAGGAAAAACTGAGGCATAAGGAGCTTTTTTGTGGTACTGAGAATTGAGCCCAGGTGCTTTGCATTAAACTGCATCCTTCTCCCTGTTTCTCTTTTCCTGTTTTGTTTTTTTGTTTGTTTTGTTTGTTTGAGACAAGATCTGCCAAGCTGCCCAGGCTGGGCTAGAACTTGCTATCCTCCTGCCTCAGCTACCCAGAGTGCTGGGATTAGACTCGCATGAACTTAGTCAAGATAAATACGAGATTCTTAGACTCTTAGATTTCCTCTCTGTGAAATGGGAATAAAATATTTACTTTTTATGAATATTGGAATTAAATGAGCTGATGTGAGGCACCTCCTACAGCTTCTGAAAACTTTCCCTCTCACCCCATATTCCACTCAGATAGGAACACCTGCCACCCTTAGGGTGTCCTTCCACCTAATCCTAATTCAGGAAGCACCTCAAATCTCTGCCTTGAACAGTATCTCCCTAGACAATTTATGAAGAGTCACCTCCAGGTGGCACCTGCACAGCATGCAGCTCTCAGGGGCCTAAGGCAGCTAAGGCAGAAGGGTTCCCCAGTGATAGGCATGGCCATGCTGGCTCCTTCATGCCTGGCCTGCACTAAAACCACCCGACAGCCCTCACTGCCACCCACAGAGTCAACAACTCTATTCACATAACCTTGGCCTCTGTCCAGCTGAATCCACAACTAGAATGTCTGAAATCAAATTAATTTTGCCTTTACCAGTAGGACTGTCAATAAGAAGCTATTATTCAGCCAGTGGATGTTTTAATTATCCAAATGTCAAGCCCTGTCGCTTCCATTAGCCCTGCCACGGTCCTGATGGAAAGTGTCCCACAAATATCCCAAGAGACTCCTCAGCCCTGCTATGTCCCCAGAGAGGATCCCCTTCTAGAGTCACCTCACATTAACCCTTCCACATTCCCTACATGTCAGGCACCAGAAGACAGGAGTCTTCTTTTCTCTAGAAGAGCATTCTGAATGCACGGAGATTCCCTCTCTCCAGCATTTCCATTGCTGATTTGCAAGGATAGTAGACACTAATTTGCAGGCAATGAAGTAGAGGGACTTTAAGCACCATCTTGAGGGGTCACCTGAGAATCCCAGTTCTACTACTTGCTCACCAAATTACTCAGCCCTCTCAGGCCTCCATTTCCTTGTGTACAACATAAAGATGGTGATACTTGTTTGTTTGTTTTTTTTAATTTCAGATTGAACTCAGAGCCTTCTCAATGAGCTAGCTGTCAATCCTCTTAATGTTGTATTTGGAGACGAGACAGGCCTCACTAAGTTGCTCAGCTGCTAAGTTGCCCATGCCGAGTCTGTGATAAGGACGCCCACCTTGGCCTCCCAGAGTGCTGACATTAAAGGCCTGTGCGACTGCGCTCAGCTGAGGACTGTCATACTTTCACATGAGATGATATGTTTGAAACTCTCAGCTGGAAGACTCAGCTTTCAGCATATGGCAGACTCTAGATTTGCTGGAAACCGTGCCATTGTTACTTTTAGAAGCATTCTAGAGCAGCTTCAGATTCAGTGGCATCTACCTCCCAGTCCAGGCCTCCCTGACTCCCCACTGTAGCTCTCCTTTTTCTAACATATCAGATACAGCTTCTTTTCTGCATCTTTATTAATTCAATTACTAATTGTTCAATGACTATCTCATGCCAAAGCCTGCCTACAGGCTGCAGGTGCCTGAAGAAAACAGAGTCTTAGTACTCACAGAGCTTAGAGGAGAGGAGCTGGCTATTTACCAAAGAAGCATAAACACCCCAAAGTAAGCATCTGGAATTAGGGTGCAAAGGGAGTCCAATGTACACAAGAAGAATCGAAGGAGGATCTCACACAGTCTGGTCAGTCATGGAATCATAGGCTTTAGAACACTCCTAGGGATAAAATATGTTTCTTCGAGTGGACGTTGAGTCCCTGGAGTGCTGCTGAGAGCCGGTTCCCAAGATCTAACAGTTCCCAAGTAAGACTGGAAATGTACCAACAGTGAAGTTGAATTTATGAAAAATGGAAGATTGAATGGATGTAAATATTTCTGCTCTACCCTCACTCAGCCTGCCCCCGACTTCTGGACCTTTCCTCCTCTTCATCCCCTGCTTTCCCATCTTCCCCTGATTTCCCTTCCTCCTTCATTCACTAGGTCTTCACCTTCTCTGCTCACTTCTCACCAGCCTCTTGGCCCCGCTTCAGTGTTAGATCTGGAGTCACGAACTGCATGCCTTGGAGATGCTTCCCAGCATGTCATTTCTTCTCAAAAACCTTTCATAGCCAACATTTTTGCTCTCTGCCCTCCCATCCCTGCCCTCACTCACTCCTATTAAGAGCAGTTTAAAAATGGAAAGGCACAAGCACATCAGAACCCTGAGGGACCTGTTGCCTTGGAGAGGGGAGCCTGTTCTCCTGGGAGGGGCCCGTGCCTGACTCATCTGTCTAGCTACACCAGAGGGCACAGCCTCCAGCGGGCAGGTGGACCAGATGTGCTAAACACGGAAGGGTCACTTAAGGAATCACAAATAACATAAGGGTACGAAGTAGCAACAAGGGTGCCTTAGTTACTTTTTCATTGCTGTGACATTCACAATTTAGGGGAGAAAGATTTATTTTAGCTCACAGTTTCCGAAGGTCGCGGTCCATACAGGGGTAGCTGGCAATGGAAAAAGCACAGCCATATTTGGCAGAAAGCAATACACGGTACAGCGGACAGAAAGCAAGTAAGTGAGGAAGGGCCGAGCCAACATACATCCTTCCATGTCATGTCCCAGTGACCGACCCCTTCCCAGTCAAGCCTCAGTGTTCCACCCCTTCCTGGGGAAGCCTCAGCGATCTGCCCCTTCTGGGTCACATGTCAAGTAATCTAGCACATGCTCCTAATCCACTGCTCACCTGTAACCTATCACATGCTCACGATCCACAGCATACAAATACACATGAGGCTTTTGGGAGACATTCTAGATCCAAACCATTAGGAGAAAATTTCTCTTTAAAAATCTTGCTCCTCCACTGGCTGCAGCAAAGCCAGGAATTGCAGGTCTCCAGTCTGTGCATCCAGGTCCCCTCGAAACAGAGCCCTTGATGGACTGTCACACTGGGCAAGGAATGTCATCCTCTTGGTAAAAGGCAGGAAGGTCTCCTTCCCAGACACACAGAGATGAGAAACCCTGGCACCCGCAGCCACTCGGCACACGACACAGGGGCTGCGCAGACACCATCTCTGAAGAATCGCCAGTGGGGCTCTGACAGGGTCCCATGGCCTCCCCCAGCCTGCAGTTGGAATGGTTTGGGAAAGGCACTGTCCAGCCCAGGGCTACACCCTGGAGAATAGCCAGAGTCTGGGCTTAGCTCTACAAGGTGCTCTTACCATGACCTTGAACACGTGGGTCTATCAAGGTCTCTGAGACTTGTCTTGTCCCTCAGCTTGGGGCTCCTGGACTACGGTGAGAGTTGATACACTGTATTGTGGGCTCAGGGGTTAGAGGTACGGCTGCAGAAAAATCCCATCACTCAGAAAACTTTATTCTAGCTGGGGAAGACAAAGCAACTAAGGTCCCAACAGGTCATCTGATAACAAAGCAAGGTTAGGGCAATGGAGGTCAGACAAGGGAGAAGTCTCAACATACATGAAAGCCTTTCTCACCACCCCACCCCAAGCTGCCAGGAGCCACCGGTACCGAAGGAGGAGCAGGAGACCAGGATGCCTCTTGCTTCCTTCACAAGTTCAGAAGACAAATGGTACAGAGAGGGCTTGGGGAGAAAAGCAGTAGAGCCCGTTATGCACAAACCCTGTCACCCGGCCACTAGAGCCACTAGCTCACAGACTAAACGGGAGGCTGGCACAGATGTACAGCCAGATTATAGGAGTTGAATGGAAGCAAGAAAGCTGTAGTGCAAAATCTCCAAAAGATTCAATTTTTGTTGCTTTGGAAACAAAATCTCCCTGAATCATCAAGCTGTCTATCCTAACCTCAAACTTGTGATTCTCCTGCCTCAGCTTCCCAGAAGTCTGGGATACTAGGCATGAGCCACTACAGCATAATTTTATTTTTAATTTAAAAAGTAACATGCACTTAGAAGACATGCCATCTGACCCTGAAGTTCCACTTATATAAACTGGCAAGTCTATGCAAAAATTTAAGTAAAGGATGTCTATCAATAAATCATTAATAAAACATTAGAAACAATCTACAAATAATTAATTTTATATTAAAATGTTAACTTGAAAAGTATATGAAGAAAACAAAAATCACCCCATAATCTCCATACCTAGAAATAAAGATAATAAAATGACTGGTGAGCATTTTCTCAATTTCTCCTATGGGCTCATATGAATTGCTTGCTGTCAATATCAAACAGAGATCATACTGAAGATGCTGACTTATAGTCTGACTTTTTCTCTATAGTCAATATTGTAAATATTTCTCATGCCATTAACTATTGTTCTATGGCATGGTTTAATAGTTTCGTGGTGTTTCATTATTCTGAACAAACCATGATTTATTTAACAGATTCCTTATTGTTGGGCATTTCAGCCAGGTCCAACTTTCTGTCGTTACAAAGAGTGCTTCAGCACACAAGTTTGTACTTGAATTTTTGTGAATATCGCTGATTATTTCCTTAAGTGAAGAGAAATGCCAAAATGCAGAAATGCTGAGTCAGAAAAAAGTAACTGTTTTCAAAGTTTTTGAAAAAATACTGTCCAATAGCCCTCCAGGAAGAGTTGCACCAATTTATTCCCCTGTGGTAGACGAATAAGAGCTCTCTTTTCTTTAAACTACTCTGTGTTATTATTATTCCCAACTTAATAAGGGAAAACAAAATCTTGTTACTGATTTAATTAGTGTTTCTTTGATCCCTACTTAAGCTGAACAAATTTCCATGTTTATTAGCCATTTTATTCTTTTTTTTAATTCTGTGAATTTCTTATTCCTGCTTTCTGTTTAACTTCTTCCTGCTAATTTTTTGAGCCTTTACTAGACCGCAAAGGTGATTTGTAAGACAAGCTATCCCAAAAGCCACCATGGGCCTTAACACCAAACATCACTTAGAAAAGTCCCAGTCGGATTGGCCAAGTCCCATGACATGACTGTTCCAATCTCAGGGCCAAAGGACACCAGATTAGCAAAAGCTGGAGCCGAGGCCCAGCTCCAATAAGAGAGAAGCTGGTCCTTGGCTTTGCTTTTGTCAATGGTGAACAGGAACAAATTGGGAAAATCAGCATGGAGCTTGTGGCTTCACTAAGGTGAAAATGCGGCATCTCTATTGAAAAAAGAAAGAAAGGGGGCACACACGGGTGCCACTGGCAGTGCTTGTCTAAGCCAAGTCCAAAATGATGACTTAACTCTCAAAAATGAAGTGAGACCTGAGCCCAGTGGTGCAGCCCTATAATCTCAGCATACTGAAAGGCTGAGGCAGGAGGATCGCAGGCTCAAGTTGCCCAGCCTAGGCAACTTAGAGGCTTAGCTAGACACTGTCTCAAGATCAAAACTAAAAAATGGGCTGAGAATATAGCTCAGTGTGAAGATGCTGGGCTTAATCCCCAGCACCACAATAACACTGATGACAATAAATAATAATAACTGTTATGAAAGTGTCAATATGCACCAGCTTAAGTCTCCAGTGCATGGTTCCCCTTGCCCCAGCACTAAGCCAACTCTAAGGGCAGAGTTCACCTCTAGCCAAGAAAGGCTAGAATGGATTAGCCAGAAAGGAGTTTCTGAAGCAGGGCTGGGCAGAGCTCACCTCTAGCATGGATCAACAAAGGACAGCTGCTTGGGTTGGAAGGAAAACGACCTCTCAAAAGTTGGCTGAAATCTCCCTCCCGCACATGTGCGCCTGGGTGCCCAGCCTGGATACCTCAGGCTCCCACGCATGGGACCTGGAAACAAGGCGGAAAGCCTCTCTGCCTGCTGCATCCAGTGAGTGGTGCCCAGGCCCAGCAGCGAAGACAAAAGCAAGATGGGGTATAGTGGGTGAGAGGTGACCCACACCTGCTACACAACAGAGAGCAGCCAAGCATGTACCCCTGTGCCCGTGGCACTTTGGAACTATGCAAATTACCACCACACTCTGTCCAGGCCACATCCTCCAACCCCACATAGTTTTTGTTCCCACTCAGAGCTTAGACACTCTAGCTCCCTCTTCTAAAGCAATCTTAGCTGCCTCAGATGTATCGAACACCTTTCTGGAAGGCTGGAGGCAGATCACGGACACTCTGTCCTCATTGTACAACTCCGAGAAGCCAAGCTGAATCGGAAAGGATGGAGACTGTGGACCCAGGCCTCTCTTTCCTCAGAGTCCCTGATTCCACTGTGCTACCACAATGGCGAACACAGGAGCTTAGGTGGTCACTCTCAATAAGGTGGTATAAAGTACCAAAGGAGTGGGGCCCTGTGGTTCAGGCCTGTAATCCCAGCACTCTGGAAAGCTGAGGCAGGAGGGCTGCAATTTTGAGCCCAGCCTGAGCAAATCAGCAATTTAGTGAGTACCTGTCTTAAAAATCAAAACTTAATGGCTCAATTTGCTGGCCCTGGGCTCTCTCCCTAGTATCTATCCCTAACCACAACAAAACGTGCTGGAGGCAGGGCAGGATCACATGCCTACATGTTCCTCCAAGTTCAAAGGTTCCTCAAGCAAGTCCCATCTAACACTTGATCCTGCCTTCTACCTCTCTGACAAGGCAAAGGCTATTCAGCCCGCACTCACTCAGGTACTTTGGGCTCTGTTGCAACTTGCTGTGTCACCAAAGCTATGATTTGAAAATGATACACTCTCTTCCCTTTCTGAGGCTGACCTCTCTGGTGCCTTGCTCTATCTGGCTCTGCACCACTTCTGAACCAACAATCTGCACGCTAGACTCTCAATTATGTGCTAAAGAGTCTGTCTGACAGAGGTTCCCCAGAATTTGGGGGAGGGAAAGAAGACATGATTTTTGTTACTTTTTAAGGAACAGACTATGGGCACACAAGATTATCAAGAGCTTTGATCCTAAGCACACAGCTTGAAACATGTTTATACACATAGAGTACATACCTGTGCCACCACCGCCAGGTAAGCAGGATTCAGCCCAGAGAAGCTCTCTCCTGCTCCCTTCCAAAGGTTACCACAGTAACCACTCTCTGACATCCATCAACATAGATTAGTTTCACTTATTTCTGAACTTCATTACAAATGGAATCACATCACATGTTCTTTTTTGTGTCTGGCTTCATTCAGGCAACATAATGACCATGAGACACTTAATAACTTTGCTGCTGGCATGAAGAGCCAAAATATTTAGTGAGTCCACTCAAGAACATTGCCTTTCGGGCTGCATTCCAAGGATTTCTGTAGGTGCCACAGAGTAAAGAAAGAAGGAACAAGAGGGTCTCGTTGGGATACGGGGTGTTTGCCTCTGATTCAGATGATAAAGCTCCTTTTTTGTTTTTATCTGTTTCACACAGGGGAGCTTCCATTAAAACAAAAAATAAGCAGACTTCGTAGAAGTGGAGTAGGGGATCAGAAGGATGAAAGGGGAGTAAAGGGATCAAAAATGAGCTGTGTTTCTCTGCTCCTTGATCAACAGTTGAGAAGGAAGGACAGAAGCACCAAAGCCAGTGCACTCTGGGATGCCTGCAGGATTCCAGGGGAGAAAAGGGGATCCTCCTTCCACAGTTCTGATTCCTACCCTAACAGCAGAATCTTCTCCAACTCTGCCTTCTCCCAACAGTAAGTACAGTCCCTAGACGATCAAAGCCCAAATCTCCAGCTTCCCACCCCACCCACTACGGCCATTCCCCTCCAAGTTACCAGCCAGCCAGTTTCTAACTGCCATACCTATACAACTAGACCTCTATGTCACATGAAAAACTAGAAGAGGCAGGCCAAGATGGGGTGGTTCACTCAAGACACAGTCGGCAGCAATATCCCAAAAGTCAATGTGCCTCATGTCTATTTCTCTTTCCCCAATAGACTCAAAGTCTTTGTAGGAATTAGATATTGGCCCATGGAACCTCCTGAAAGCACAGGGGAGATCTGAGAAGAACAATTCAATTAAGAGCACATGGACTGCACGTTTTGGGGGCAGGGAGGAACCAACCTAGGACTTGCACTTGGGTCCTTGGCTGTCAGCCCTATTACTGGGGAAGGAGTCAGGATGGGAAGGGAGGAAAGACAGGTGGGCAAGGCCTCACTGGCCATTCCATAGCCTCCAATTCTGTCCCAGGCCCTGGCAGAGACAGACACATTTTGATGAACACTGTTTTCCCTAATTTTGAAGCCCCTGTGGACTGCAAGGGAAATTTAATCCATATGTCTCTGATTCATTTATACTTAACTCATCAACATGTTGTTTTGTAAGAGCTGTTTCGTGTCCAAATGCCTTTTTTCAAAGCTCTTAGAGCCTTGACTTTTTTCTTCGAAACAGGAAATCACACTGTGCCAAAAGAAAAGGAACTCAGGCCCCTCAGAGGTTCAAACTGGGTTCAAAGTTCCTGCTTCCCAAGAGGACCCAACCGATTGAAAAGGAGACCTGTGTCTTCTTGGTCCCCTGCACCTTGCCAAGGGACAGAGCTCTTCCCAGCAGTGAAAGCTGACCGGGGTAGCCTGGAGAAGGAGCAGGGTTGGGCCTTCTCAGGGTAAAGCTGTTCTGTTCACAGCCAGGGCTGTGCTCCTCTGAGACCGTGGGCCCACAGGCTGCAGGCAGAAGGAAACTGGCCAGGAGCTCCGTTCTGCTCCAGGAGAAGCCGTGTCTTAACTCCAGCAGAATCCCTGCAAGCAAATTCCTCTGGAAATGACCCAAGGCCCCTGCTCTAAGTTCGATTGTGAGCTCTGGCAATGTCCTAAATGGCAGGGAACTTGGAGGGACCACACCAGATGGATAGGAGAATGAGCCCAGGCCAACCCTCACCTCAGCCCGTGGCCTCACCTGTCGAGTCTTCTGTGCACATGCCCACAAACACTCCTCCACACTCCTGCCCGTGGGGATGAAGGTTACCACGGTGATGGTAAACGAGTGGGTCCCTGTCATCCAACCAGCTTTACATGCAGGTATCTCTCCAATCAATGCATAGCTGAAAAGGACAGCTTGGGAGCCACCGCAAGCTCTGACCAGCCTGTGGCCAGCACATCCTCTCCTGGGCAGGGGACTGTAGAGCCACAGTATGTGCAAGCTCCAGCGCATGTGTGCACACTGTTTGAATATACTGCACAGCTTCGGGAGCCCAGAACTGACAGTCTCTGACCGCACCCCTAGACAGCAAGCAGGGACTTCGGCAAGGATGTTGTATTAACAGTGCACGGGGCCACAACATCAAATAAAGCAAAAGCAACCTCATTGCTGCAAGCAGCTACAGCAGGAACACTCCCAAGGCGCCTCTACATGGGGAGCAGGCTTGATGCCCCCGGCAGGGCTGGGACCTTGGAAGGATCAGGATGGGCTTCAGGAGGGAAGGGCAACACCCCTACAGCCAGGGAAGCACATGACGGAAGGGGAAATCAGATAGTTGCTCAACCTATGTTCTCTTCTTGCTCCCTCCCTGCCCCGTTTGAGGCTTGGCTGGGTGACTTCTCTGGGCAACAAAATATAGGGGACGTAACAGTGGATGCTCCAAACCAAGGCTGTACCAGGCCCAACTTGTTTCTGTGCGTCCTCTCACACCCATGCCATGCCCTACAAAAGGAAAAGTCCCTGTTGGAAGTGTTGGTGAACACCTATAATCTGAGCAATGGGGCGGCTGAAGCAGGAGGATCACAGGTCTGAGGCCAGCCTGGGTTATGTAGAAAGTTCAAGGTTAACCTGCACTATGCACCAAGGACTTATTTCAGAAAAACAAAAATAAAAATTAAAAAGAGGGTATGTCCCTTTAGCTCAGATCTCAGACCAAGAAACTTGAAGCTGGAAGAAACTCACGGCATAGAACCAAACTCAGCCAAACCTACCTGGAATTTCCCAAATGCAGCCCACCCACTGTCCTGGGGTTACCAAATAAATGTTTGCCTGAAGCAACCGAGCTGGCGTGGTGGGGTCGTTACCAAGCGTTCTGCAGCAATAGCTGACTAGGGCATGTGGTTACAATCTCAAAGGCAGATGACCAAAAAGCAGTGGTGTCACCAAGACCTGCCCTGACCCCGCTTTTTCCCCATAAAAGGGGTCTTTATGGCAGCCCGATCTTCTCACCCATCATTGCTAATTTCTTCTTTCATTCTACAACCATCCATTGAATAAAAGTTGCTTTGGCCTGTAGGTGTATAGAGACTAACGGGGATATGACTTTAGCCTCAAGAAGTATACAGATTACAGGAAAGAGAATAACAGTACAGTGAGACACGGGTGGTGACAAGGGCAGAACAAGCCTTGGGCACAGAGGCCCCACAGGTCTGACTAACGGTGACCCACAGCAGAGAGCAGGAGCAAGGCTGGCTGGGAAGGCTTCTTGGCAGAAATGGCCTCTGGTGCCTGAGTCCGAAGATCTAAGCCAGAGTGCTCTGCGCAGAAATCTCCCCTAAGAAACCACTGACTCAACCTTTGGAGCCACTGCCCAGTTTGACTACTCAGGGTCACTACATGACCGTTTCCACTCTTAGTTCAAAATCTTATACTGAACGCCTATGATATGCCAGGTTTGCACCACCCAATTTGGGAGCCGGTTGTGACTTGAGACTACTAATGACTCAACAAGTAACTGGTCTAAACTGAGAGAGGTTGTGATTGTAAAAACACACTGGATTTCAGAAACAATGTGGGCAAAAAAGGACTTGAAGTAGCTCATTTATTTTAAAAATTGATATCATGTTGAAATGATAATATTTTGGCTCTACTGACTTAAAATACGTAATTGGAATTAATGTCATTCGTGTCTTTTAACTTTTTAAAAATATGGCTACCGGAAAGCTCCAGCTTTCACGTGTGGTGCTCATTACATGCATGTTAGCAGGGTGCTGGGCTTTCAGTCTAATATGCCTGCACATTAGAGTGTCCTAGGGGTCTGTTATAGCAGGCATGCTCAGCCTATGGCTCACAGTGCTTTTGCCCTTGATTTTTTAAAATATTATAATGAAGAAATTTTAAAAGAGAGCTTTAGCACTTATATGTATACATTAAACTATATTATGTATTTTGTATGTGGCCCGTGGTAGCTTTTATTCAGTCAAAACCATAAAGGTCAAAGGAGCAGGCTCCACGAGGTTGGATCCACCCGTTTAACAACTTCTCAAGCCCAGAGTGTACGTAGCCTTGATGGATGAAAGCACAGTCTTGAGGGGTGAAACCCGCACACCAGGGTCTTGGGACCTCCTAGGTGGTTCCCACATACAGACAAGCCTAGAACCATTGCTCTTCTCGGAGGCAGGGCTAAACACAGTCCTTGTACAGTGTGGCAAGGAGACAGCACTAGATATTATTCCATCCCCGTAGGTGACCGGGAAGATCACGGAGGCCCTGGGTCTCCAGGAGCAGGTAGCAGGCTTCTCAGGGCCCCACCCCTGCTATGGGGCTACAGGGAGAAGTCAGAAAACACAGCCCCCCAGTTGCCTGGGGCAGCTGTGGGCAGGTCATCCCAGGCTCTATCCTCTTCTACACAGGGCCCTGCCTGCTGCCACCACCAGGACAGCTGTTGTCCAGATGGCCAAACCCGAGCCAGAGCACCACCGCTGCTTCCAGGCTGGGCACTGCCAGACTCTCAAGTTTGACACGAGTGACTTTGCTCTCCTACTTCAGCAGACCCAGCTAGAATATGGCTGTACTTCTGTATTAGGTCACAGGGAAGTCTCAAGCAGTGGGAGGCATGCGCACACACAACCACACACGAACACACACACATGCACACACACACATACCTGCAGCCAGTTTATCTGAATACTAAGGAAGAGTGACATGAGGACAATGTAACAATCAGTAGCACACATCCAGCTCCTCAGAGGCAAAGTGGGCACCCCGGGAGTCAAGAAGTGAGGTGTGTGAGTAAGTGTGTGTGTGTGTGTGTGTGAGTGAGTGTGAAGTGTGGATTGGGTCTGCCAAGTAAATAAGCAAGATTCCAATGCTGAACACATGGAGATGCCACCTGGAGGCCCCTGGAGGGATGACATATCCAGGTCTCCCTCCTCCCGTGGCCCCCGCAGGTGGCCCCAGGGAATTGCCCAGCAGGTCCTGGGTGGACTGCTGTTAGGGTTTTTACATTCTTGTATTTTGTCCCCACAAAGAGCCCCTTATAAGGGGCACTCACCTTGCTGTTACTTGATCTTGTGATTTCTGGTTCTGGGACACAAAACACACTCACTATCACAGCGGGGCATGAAAAAGACGTGGGAGCAGAAAAGTAGGTAAGAATGCCAGGAGACACTATGATAACTCCCACCTGAGGACCCATGGGGCTGAGGGGGAGCGTGAAAGAGACACCATCCACTGACAATGGGACCCTCTCAGAAGGGAATGCTGCCTGAAAACTGGAAGTACATTAGACAGCCACAAACATACATCCTGTGACAGGCAGCATGTCGAAACCTCAAATCTTACGCTTTAATTATTTCCAGATCATAGTATATAAATCAAGCCTCCACAAGGCTTTTAAAAATATCCCTGCCAAGATGAGACCTTGCATAAGTTATGGAAGTTACCGGACCTTGATTTAACCAACTGTAAAACGGGTAAAATCAGCAGACCTAAATCAGGCCGTTGTTGTAAAAGCAGCCAGTAACCTGCTGAGCCCATTAACCAGCTTAGAAATATCTGGTCCATGTGTCATATACTAATAATAGCAGTTATTACTACAGTAATAATATGAGGCAACAACATGCTTCTGCTCGTCACATGCCTCAGAATTCTACCACAAAGAAGACTCACTGCCCCAGGAGCCTCCGGAATGTATTCCCTCCAATCATGAGCTGCCTTCATGTCCCTGCCCCTAAGCCTGGGCACAGAATAAGAAGTAACCAGGAGCTTAGAAATCACAAGAATGGGTTTGCAGTAATGACACAGGAAGAGTACGAGCACCACAACATGTAGGGAGAGTAACATGCATATTGTTAGCATACATGTCAGCATATGTAATATATAAGTCACTTCAGGGTGATAAAACAAGTCATCTGGCTATAATAATAATGATTGTTAAATGTGAGGAGGTGGAAACAACCAGGCTAGGTATGGTCTGGAAGATGACCTGGCAGGCTACCTGAGCTAGTATCTATCATTCAAGAAACTCATGGACGTGGCTCCTAATCTTGAAAGATGTTATAGCAGAGAGAAGGCTAAAGCCAACAGGTGTAACACAAGACTCAACTCTAGCTTCTCTTTTTTCTAGCCGCGTGATCCTGCACAGCTTGCTTGACTTCTCTGACTTTCAGCATCCTTGTTTATACCATGGAGCTAACCACGGTACTGCCTCCTAGGGTCACAGTGAGCACCAGTGGGAGAACCAGTGTCCTGTGCTGTGCTCGGATCCAGGCAGAGTAGATAACCCTGCTGACTACCTCCTGGCAGCACAGCTGGAGCCCGTCACTCAACTCCCTGAGCCTCGGCCTCAGCTCCGTTATCTCTGAAATATGATGGACCCAGGAGCTTTGCACATACCTGCCACTTCTAGAAGCCTCACCCAGGGAGATAACCCAAGGTGTACACAGAGATCCATGCACGGTGGCATCCTCTGGCACACTTCTAGGAAAGAGGCTACCCAGGGATAACAGATATGCCTAATGCAGGAAGCCCTTCGGTAAGAATAATATCAACAGCATTCAGTACATCCAAAAGGAGTAATATGGCTCACCTAGCAAAATACACATCGTCAAAGGATGTTTAAAAACTTGGGAGAAGTGTTTGCGGCATATTGTTAGCGGGGGGGGGGGGGGGGGGGGGGGGG